>WYDI02022613.1:0-23595 GCA_009867235.2 Psittacus erithacus | reverse complement strand
CTTATCATTATTATTATTGGTGGTAGCAGCAGTGGTTTGTGTTATACCTTAGTTACTGGGCTGTTCTTATCACAACCTGTGGGAGTTACATTCTTTCGATTCTCCTCCTCATCCCTCGGGGAGCTGGGGGAAGGAAGGGGGGTAGTGAGAGAGCAGCTGCGTGGCTGACTGAGTTTAAACCACGACAATCACTTACTGAAACTTTAACAGACAGTATGAAAGATTACATCTGAGGTAATCTTGCACTAAATTTATAAAGTTTTATTATTAATATGCTACTTGCTTAATGTAAGTTCTCAGAACACACCATAGCAGTGAAAATGTTGATAAACAATTGGACCAGAAAAAGTTTAGAAAAGCTCCCAAACCCGAAAATTTATTGCCAGAATAAACAACAATTATATTAGAAAAACAATAACCAAACATAAGCCACTAAAAATCAAAACAGACACTACTCATACAACTCACAAAAAGAAAACAGATTAACTGAACCTTCAGGACTTTTAGTTTTGCAAAGACCTGTAGGCAAGCTGGACTCATTCACTCTGAGCAGAAGTCAGAAGTGCCAACAACCAGTATGAGTGGGATTAAACCACATGCAGCAATACATGAGGACTGGGATTAAATAAAGATGTAAGATCCTAGGTGCCAAAGGTATCAGTCTTTGATTTTAAAATAATTAAAAGCTTTAGAAGAGAAGAAGACTAAATACCAAATTTAAAGAACTTTAGCTTCACAGTGTTGTTTGCCAGCTTCAACAGTAAATCATACCTCTAAAGTTGTCTAAGAAGGAGCAGCTGAAAAAATTGTCTATTTTGATAAAAACTAGTTTTATTGAGACTAATAGAAAATCTAAATGGAGTTATCGACTTCAACTACTTAAACTAAACAAGCAGCATGTACTTACAAGGAAGACTTTGCTGAAAAACATCACATAAAATAATATTCTGTTGGCTCCTTACAGCATTGAGGTACATTGTCACTTTGTCAGCTTCACTTTGTCAAGTATTTTAAGTAATTACAACCTATTTTCCAGCAATTAATTCCCACGGATTTAGATGGGAAACCAGGAGACACTGTAGCATAATCTCATTGCATTCTCAAGAGCAAATGCTAGGCCTGGTTGATGAGATATAAGTATAAATACTTCCACTACATATTCCTTTATTTCCACAATGATAATGAAAAATATGGTGCTTAATTTCAAATACTTGCTTTAACCTATATTACATATCTATGTTGCAAACATTTCCCCTACATAACATACTGCAACATGAACAACCAGTTCAGAATTGGTTGCCAGTAAAATCAAAAGCAAGGATGCTTAAGATTGGTTACAACGAAAAGTAGTTAACAATAGAATGTAAAGTTATCTACTGTTAGAATGTGAAAAGCATCTCCATTTAACTGTACAAGCTCTGAACTGAACAAATATCACTTCAAAACATGAGATGAATTCAATATGCCTGTTTCAGCACCCTGTTTTGCTGTTGAGTATTTCCTATTTCTGTCAATAAAAAGCTACAAGGAGCATCTAAACTACTGAAATGACGCACAGCATGCTGCTTTGGCTCTGTTGCTCTATCCTTCACAGCTTTTACAATCCAGTTCCTTTCACTTTCAGTTTGTTTGCCTTAGTGCTATGCTCTGCACAGCCAGTTCTCAGGTAGTTTAAAAAAAACTCAATACATTAATTGCAGCAACATGGAGTACAAGACATATGGTGAACTTTTGTGTGCAACTATGACAGCATTTCCAACAGTCATTTTACTGGACAAGGAAGAAGTTTAAATTGAATAAACTACTTAACATTGGCAGAGTCCAGCAATTTATTGTCTCAAAAAAAATAATCAGTTAAATAAGCTGTAGACTTTTGGACTTCCCCAGAGAATTCAAAAGTGTATCTTTAGGACCGCCCATGCATTACATGGAAGCTACTTCATAACACATCAGCAGCAGTATTAGATCGCTTCACTCACCACCCTTTAAAAGTGATTACTTCCTGCATTGAACACTTTTTATGTATACCTACACATACACCTACTTATACAAGAGTTCCATACATACGTGAAATTGCCCTCGACAACAGGACTTTTTAAACATAACACAATGCTTCCAAAAAAATCATGTAACTGAATGTAAAATCATATTCTGTTGGCTCTTTAAAACAAAGATATATGTTTCCAGTAGGATTACTAGTGAAATAATATATGCCTTCCTTCACTATGACCTGTATACAGAAAACCAGCTTTAACATGTGCTATCCAAGAAATCAGAAGTAATAGTTACCCTACTTAGAAACAGGCTTATTTTTTAAAAAATGGAGTTTCCTAAGAAGATGCATCTTAGAAATTCCACAATTGAGACTGCAATATAAAAAAATACAATTATTCTTGCTCTTGACTGAAGAATGAAGATTGATATTTATGTCTGTAGTTCAGCCTATTCAGTATGTTGAGACATGACACTGAAGCACACAAACTGTTGAACACTTCCAGAATTTCCTAAACATAAGCAGATGAATGGTACTGCAAGCATATGCTGACCTCTTCCCCCCATACCACCAAAACTCTCCGGCCTAAAAAAATTTAGCTCTTCCAGTCTTGAAATACCTGACCAACTTCAATTGGCAGTAACAACTTTCTGAAGGAAGAGCAGAAAAATGTTCATGACCTCCATAAAAACAATAAAGTTGGGAAGCATAACTGTATTTTGGAACTTGGGAAGATTATTTGGTAAATAATGACCATCTGTCCTTGAACATAACCTTCGGAGTGTGCACTGATGCTCCACGGCAAACTACATGTTAACATCCACAGCACAGCATTTTGAATGTACTAGGAGAAAATCATCCTGTTATGTGTGATGTGCTTCAAACAAAGTACAAGATATAAAAGCACTCTTCTTGCAAAGTACTCCCTTTTAAGGGGGAAAAGGGTGCGCAACTGACTAACCACACCTGACATGCAGACCAGACGTTATGGAAGTAGACAACCTCTTAAAGTTACCAGCAAAGTGCGGAGCTCTGAACAGGCTGTTTGCTTGTGCAAACCACACAGGTTCATCAGGTTGCACGACTAGGGCTATCAAGCGAGCAGGAGAAACGCTGGGGGCGAAAGCAAACCCTGCCTTCTCTAGCGGAAGAAAACAGGAAACCGCTTGTCAACGGGGCGACGCAGGACTAGGGTGAGTGACACACTGCTGAGCCCGGCTGCTGCCAAGGGGCCAGGGATGCACAGTACCTGCTGGCCGACCTGAGCGACGAGGGCTCCCACAGCCAGGTCCTGCCTCACAAAGATGAGGCAGGTGAGATCTAACCACTATGGACCCCTGCCCGTCCACAGCCCGCTCCTCCGCACCCGGCCCCGGCTCCCCGCCCCGGCCCACTCGGCCCTGCTCGCCGGCGAGACGCGAGGCTGCCGGAGCGGGGATGCTGCTGTCACTTTACCTGAGCCAGGACCGAGGGGAACACGCCCGTCCGCCCGCCGTAACACGCTGCCAGGGAGCCTCCCCAGACCACGGCTGCGGCGGCGACCCTCCAGCTGGGCAGGCGCCGCTGACTCCGAGGGAGCCGCAGCCCGGCAAACCGCCCCCTCAGCGGAGCGCGGGCAGCCGCCACTAACACCGCTCTCCACGTCGCCATCTTCCCGGAAGCCGCGGTGGCGCCGCCGACATCAATCCGGCCCTTCGGCCGCATGCGTAGAGCCGAGCCTGAGGCCGCGGGATTGCCAGTTGCCCGCCCGGCGGGGCGGGGGCTCTCTCTCCCGTTGGGAGCGCGCTGACCTAACTCTGCCGACAGGAGGGAAACTACCTGCCGAATCGGAAGGGACGGAGCTGCCGGAGAGGTAATGCAGGCCCAGGTGTGCCGGGTCTCACAGCAGTGACCAGTGCCGCAGGGCTGCCTTCCCGTCTTGGAAACGCTCCAGGCTCCTGGTCTCTCCGCCCCGGGCCTGGCAGGTCTCTCAGCGGTGAGGGGTAGCGGCCGGGCCCTCGTTTCAAGCGTTTCGTTGTAAACAACTCAAATGGAGAGGCCAGTCGGTGGGCAAAGGCCCTGCGGGCCGACCCGGGCCCTCCTCCGGGCAGAGAAGGGGAGGGCCTGACCGCGGCCGGGCTCGCCCGGCGGGTTCCTGGCGGAGCGGGAAGGAGGGTATCAGGAGTCAGGCGTTTCGCTTGTGTCAGGGAGGACGGTACCCAAGGCTTCCCCTGTGTGGTGGAGCGTGAGAAGTGGCCATGCTTGTAACGGTCTTCCACCTGTGTCTCTCACACGTTCATGTTACTCACTGAAGTGATTCTTCTTCCAGAGCTTTAAGCAGTGCTGAGTATATGAAGAGCAGTGGGTCACGAACTGGGTTTGAAATTCTGCAGGAAGCCCAGCTTGCAGAGTGAGGCAGGTCTGGTGAGCTTGCACTGGCTGGGCTGACCTGACACTGAGTGCTGTGCTGTTGGGGTTTTCCAAGTGTCGGAGATGTCAGATATGGATGCGGTGCTATGCTTATGTTCCAGACAAGAATCAACAAAAGCAGGAATATGTTTAGAACATCCTTTTCAAGGGTAAAGTAGGGTTTCTCATTTAAATACAGGTGACAGAAAATATGCTTACGGAAACTGTTATGGTAGAGGTGATAACTGAGAACATTACAGATTGACTTGACCAGGACTGATTACTTATGTCAAACTATTCACCGTGAATGCTTCAAAATGTGGTTTTTTTTTGTCCACTACCATAGTTTTAACAAAGATCTCTACACCTTGATAAGACTGAATTAGTTGATCACACTCTAATGTTGGTTGATCACTTTCAGACATCTGGCCATCTGGGCATCAATGAAGAAGTAAAGTGAAGAAGAAGCTGAATGTCATTTGTACATTGGCAATGCCAGTATCCATACTTTTGGAGTTGTTGACCTAGTAGCTCCATGCGAATGTGGGAAGAGACTGGGGAGAAAACTGCTGTATGCAATTTTCCATTACTTCAGTCTTTGGTTAAAGGCCTTCAGAAAGTACTCTGTCCATTTGAGCAAACTATAACTTTCACGTCTTTTTGATATGACGGCCAGTACTGTGCTGGCAACATTACAAATGCTGTGATACAGACTGAAATATGGAAATGCCTTTTTGCTCTCTATCCACTGACAAACAGGGATCATCCATCAGTGCCATTGAAGAAATGTTAGTTCACTCTCCTTCTCTAACCTGAATTTGGAGTCATGAATTCAGTTTCATAGATGGTAATTTCAGTCATCTGATGGAATCTCAGAATTTATCCAGTGTTCCATTAGCATGTGTTGTTCACTGAGTGTCATTCTGTGAAGTGTGTGAGACATCTTCAGGAATGTGCCACCTGAGTCCTTTGTAGGATACAAACCCTTGAAAAACACCTTCTCTGGGGAACACAGATGACTGCTCATTGCAGAATGACCCAGGAGTGCAACATGTGGGGTGAATGGTTTCCATCTCCACAGACTAATGTACATTGCATAATCTTTTTCCTATCCCCAGAGACCTAAAAGTAACTCGTACAGGAAAATACTTTATAATCTCCAGATCCTGTAAAACAGCAGCAAAATCCCTCTATTGTCATGCATAAACACACACTGCAGAATTCCATTTCTGCTGCAGAGATGTAAAACTTGGAGCAAATTCTTTTCTATTTCTATTCTCCTCTAGACAGACAAAATATTTTCCATCCCAGTCTTATAGTTTGATGCCGAATATTTGCACAAACACATTAAGAGTACTTCCCTTTCTGCATCAGCCAGTAAGAAGCATTTCGTGAATGCTGGCAATATCCCTGAAACCTTGTAAAGGATGGCTGAGAGATTTGAATTCTGAATGCACATCCCTTGACATTGAACACACAACCACAACATGGGCAAGCAGGTTTAGTTCAGCACCCTGCCAGGCATTTTCAGTTTTCCTTTGAGGAAGAGCAAAAAAGTAGGTAATTTGTCTTCCCTCAAATGACATTCCTGACTGGAACAGATACAACTGCAGTATGGATGGAGAACTGTTCTCATATGACTGCAAGCACGCAATGCCGATTAGGAAGTTAAGTGTCCTTAGCCACCCCTTCTCTCCCTGCAGTAAATTCACCCCATGTGTGCAGTGTTCAGGAGTGCAAAACTACCGCTGCGTTAATGTATTGCTCTAACTAGGCTGGTGTATTTGTGGGTGCTAGAACATATGCCTAAGTAGCTTGGAAACTCTTTGCTATTAAGACATAGTTCTGTTTCACTTCATGCAGAGCTACTGCAGAATAGTTTGTGATAGAAAGCAAGGATTGCTGTAGTCTGTAGGAATGATACTGACAGTCTGCTAAATGTAACAGGAGTTTCATCTGAAAAATTGAACTACATGGTGACAAATGTCATCAACTGCTATGCCCTGTGGCAGTAATTCAGAGACTTCCATTTCCATACTGTTCAGTTTGCTCTTCCTTGGCTCTTGTAAGCAGAAATCATTACATTCAGCAAGCTGACAAATCTGCTTTTTTAACAACTGCTTTCCACATGTTGACTTCAGACTTTGTACTAGAGATGTTTACATTGCTGACAAATCTGCAAAAGCAAATGAAAAGTCTAATAAAATACTTTCTTAAATGTTTAAGAATGTAATTTTCCTCTAAGTTTCAATGTTCCACTGAATTGTTGTATAGCAATACTTAAATGGAGTAATTTCTTGTTGGGCATAATAAACATAACATGAAGTCGCATCAAAAGATGAAAACATACCATGAAACAAAACCCATGTGACTCCTGTGATTCTTAGGAAATCACATTTGGCATAAACTTCATTTCTTCCAAGTTTTGTTAAAAAGTCAATAGCAAAAATTAAAAATACAAAGTATACCTATAGCTCCACAGGCCTGTAGGTCTACTTCCATGTCTCAGTGTCTTGTAAAAGTGTTAGGCCAAGTTCCAACAAGGATTCACTCTCTGCTAGAACTCCAGTCCCCTCGAGAGCATTAGGCTTAGTGCCAGCATTCATTTACTCTTGTAACAGCTTAAATTAACTCCTGTTACATTCAATCTAAACCCTGTCTTACCGTTTTAGATAGAATAAGAGTTGAGAGATGGATTCAGTCATCCAGTCTGAGGGCCACCCATCATGCTCATCTGCCTTTCAGGACTTCAAATGCTGTGGTAACTGGATTGAGGAAGGCGACCACCAGCCATTTGTGAATAGGGGGAGGAGCTGGCAAGCCACCTTTTATATACATGACCCCATTTCACAAGAAATAACGTGGAGATGGTCTGACTTACTTAGCCATATGTAGATTTCACAGTAAACTCCAACAAAAAATAAGATTTTAATAGACAGGGCACTGTGCTAAAAATATTTCGGGTACTTTCCTAAAGGAGCTCAGCAGAAAAGGTAATTTAAAGACAGGAAATATTACTGCTTGGGTTTGCAGGTAAATGTCCTGGGTTCAGCAGTAGCAGTCATTTTTTTTTTCTCCTTCTTAGTAGCTGGTGCAGTGCTGTGTTTTTGACTTTCAGCCTGGGAACAGCGCTGATGACACCGATGTTTCTAGCTGCTGCCCAGTAATGTTTAGTCTGATCAAGGACTTTCTGAGTCTCACACTCTGCCAGGGAGAAGGGGAAGCCAGGAGGAAGTAGAGACAGGACACCTGATCCAAACTAGCCAAAGAGGTATTCCATACCACAGCATGTCATGCCCAGGATGTAAACTGGAAGTTACTCAGAAGGGCTAGATCACTGCTGGGGTTGGGCTGGGTATTGGCTAGTGGTGAGTGGTTGTATTCTCTCCCCTTGTTGTTTCCCTTGTCATTGTTATTATTGGTGGCGGCGGTAGTGATTTGTGTTATACCTTAGTTACTGGACTGTTCTTATCTCAACCTGTGGGAGCTGTGTTCTTTCAATTCTCCTCCCCATCCCTCCAGGAGCTGGGGAAGGAAGTGGGGGGAGTGAGTGAGAGACTGCGTGGCTGATTTACAGCTTGGCTTAAACCACGACAGACTGTAATATTCTTTTTGAAAAGCAATACTAGTACTGCGAAATAACAAATACTATTGAATAGTCTTTTTTGGAAAAAGACATCAAATACCACATGAGTTTGGTATCTTCCACTGAATTGCATTATATTCTCGGCATGTTTTTGAGCCCAGACCTTTCACAAAGCTTTGAAAACTGTGAATCCATATTCCAAAGGAAGTCAACATTTTCCACTATAAATATACAGTCTGTCATCACTAACCCAATTTCTTAGGCCTCATTAACTCTACTGTACAGCAAAAATCCCTCAAAAACAGATGAGAAAGATCTCTCCCTCAAGCTCCACAGTATCTTCTCTCATTCTTACAGTTCCCCTCCAGTGGCAATGAAAGAAATAGAAGTTAAACTTGATCCTGGGTACAGTATTTTTATTTTATAGTTACTTGCAGAGAGATGAAAAAACCCAAGCTACCAAACAAACAAACAAAAAAGAGAAAAACTATCTCTTTCTGATGTGTCATCAAAAACCCTTTATGTTTGAGCTGCTATTCTGTTACTGTCCTTCTGCTTTTAGAAAAGCCTATCCCACATGCAGATGTTGCCACATGCAACAGATATTCAGCAGAATCACCCAGTATTATTCGCAAGAAACAAGATGCTAACGATAACAGGTTTCCCTGAATTGCCAGAAGTTCCATTCCAGAAAGGAAATGAACATCAAAATGTGGACTCAGGTTTCAAAAAATGGTGAATATTCATTCCTCACTACAGGAGTTATCCTAGTGTTTTTCTAGTCCAGAAGGCACAAGATGTTAAAAGCAGAGTAGATACAAAGAAAAAATTTCAGGATTCAGCATGAACCTGATCCTCTATCATCCACCATTTCACCCACTATGTCTAAGAAATCTGTCTAAGAAATTAATTCTGCCATTTCATGTTCGCAGTTGAAGCACTGAAAACCAAAGTGTCTCAAGAGGAGTGTTCTGGGTTCAGTAAGTAAACACACGTTGCTCACATTTGGGCAAACATCAGAACCTATGTTTGGGTTAGGTTAAGGAGGGAAGTCACTCTACCATAGGAATTGCTACATCATTGTGCATTCCACTGGCTTCCATGAAAACAATTTTTAATCAGCAGTGCTACATGGCTGATGGATTAGCCCTGCCTTCAGAAACCCTAGGGACAAATGCCTTTTGAAAACAGAATATTCTATAGATGGGTAAAACGATATTACAGTCATCATTTTCTCAGCAATTGTAATTGGGATTTTTATTCTGTAACTGACTGCATCTTTACATGCTGCCCCTGGATTTAAGGGAAATGGACTTTATGAAAAAGATACGAGACTGCTAGAGAGCTTCTAGAGAAATCCCATTCCAAACAAAACCAACTGTAGTGTAAAGTTTCCTTTGGAGAAGGTGGGGGAAGAAAGGTTTCTCCATAGCATCTGAAAAATCCTGAGGTGTTAGCATTCCAGTTGTCAGTTTAGCAACACCGATGTGGAGTAACAGCATTGGCAAAGTTATGTGCTTATAACTGTGAGGAATTTTTATTTTACTATGCTAATAAAATTGTTCAGTAGCCTGCATTTATACTAGGAAAAATATGCCTGCTGGGGAATAATGTGATTCTTCTCTGTTTGAGTGTCAGCTGGTACTTTTTACACTGAAAGCTGAAGACTGTCATCTAAAAGCCCACAAATGGACTGAGGCTGTTGCTTAGGGTTTCATCCTCTGCTTCTAGCTAACTTTAAAGTGGCACTTTTTAAACTCTTGCTAAACAATTCCTGATGACTCTGCCAGAACTGGGGCCTCTGGACTCTATCACAGGGGAAACAAGAGCAAATAAAAATGCAATCAATCGGGCAATTAAGAACACAATGTGTAAGGAATGTCCATCGTCATATGTATCGCAGATATTAAGGCTGAAAGGAGACACTGTAGCTATTGACCTTTTTTAGAAGACAAGTCAGAGAATTGCATAAAGTGTTTTTTGTACCAAATGAAATGTTATTTTTATTGCACAGAATAGTTTCCTGGAAAGCAAAAACTCCAGGCTTTAGTGTGCAAAGCTTAATTGATAGACATCTTGTTAGATTTGGTCTACTAGACTAAATATTTTCTACAGATATGTTCCCTCAAATATTTACAAACCAATCAAGTCACCACCTCACCTTTGATAAACTAACTAGATGGTCCCTATTAAATATTCCAGAGCAAAAGAAGTATTTGTTCACGCAGGAGTACATGCATGTCTCTGCTAAATCCTTCCCTATTTTTCTTCTTACCGCTATAATGAATGCAATACATACACTACTAATCATTTAACTAGTGCTATACCCAAAGGAAACACTGTGCCTATATTCTTTAATCAGTACTACCACATTTTTAGACTAAGAACTGCATTGGACTAATTAGCAAAAGCATCTCATTCACATTCAATTAATTTTCTGTTATGATCCTTAAATGCTTTGCAGATTTACTTGTTTATTGAATACATGTTTTCACTGCACAAATGTGACCTTCTTCATCACTGTAAACTCTAAAAAAATTCAGGCTGTTGAAATGTAATCATTTACAAGGCAATCAAGAGAGGCCTCAACATTATTATATATTATCAATATATTTAACCAAGAAGGCTTTTCTACTTTCAAAAAGTATTGATGAAGATATTAAATGAAGAGTGGTCAACACATCCTTAAGAGAACAGCAACAACACCTACTGCGATGGTGATTCCTATGCCTTTGCTGATCTCATAATTTGTAATTTTCAATCCACTTAAGACTGGCTGCACTTCCCAGGCATGGTCTTGTTTTTAAGCCAAGCATTCTATACTGTAAATGATATCACTCATAGAATTCCACATATATCTCAATAGATACTTTTAACAACAAAACTTCTAGTCTCAAGAGAAGTGATTATCAAACATGTTTGACAAAATTATGTTCTGTATCTGTATCTGATACAAGATCTGCTGTCTACAATTCCTTAATCACATTCTGGCATCAGCCTTTCTATATGTCATACAGACTCACTACTGCTACCCAATTTACTCTTTTTAAATATATTTAACACATGACAGCAAAAAAAAAGTCTTGCTTGCAAAAAGTTAAATATATTGCAGTTTTCCAAGATTTGTTAAAGATGAAACTTGAAGGAAAGTTCTCAGCTTTATTTTTAATTACACAATCTAGGTGTAATTTACTGCTCTAACCCAAATATTTTTAAATGTTTAATTTTAGCAGCTGCTCCTTTGTGTCACCACAAGTGCTAGAATTATTTTTATTGCTGCAAACTGTGAAGTTACTATGCAGGCTCCTCCCAGTCAAAACCCAGCAATTTTCTACTTCTGGCATTATGGCATCCTTATTTGCATCCTACCACTCCTAAATAATTGCCAGGATTTTGCCCTTATTTTTATTTGTTTATAACAAATGACATCGACGTTTGCTTTCCTATCTGTACACTTAACACTGCTTTTCACCGCTGTATTATTCCTGTGACTTAGGGAAGTGTACATCAACAAACTGTGTATGAGACGGAAAGTGTTCAAGAACTACAAATATGTATGTTCACTTATACAGGCAGTCATCATAAGTATAAATCCATTAAAAGCATAAAACCACTGCACATGCAGATTCCACTGAATTATAAACATATCAAAGAAAATGAAGAAACAGAGCCAATTAATAATACTTGACTTTTTCTAGTAAGCTTCAAAACTTCACCATCAAATTCACAACCTTAGTCTTAGGTAGTTCTCTTACTCCTGTTACTAAGCATTTTGTGATTTTTTCAATGCTGCTAGCAAGCAATACTGAAACAGCAGTACCAGTCCTGTATAGGTGCAGCATGGAAACTAAGATCAAAAGGGATGTCTGTAGGAGAACAGCAAGGTGAGTTGAGTCTTTTCATATTCTAGTTGTAGACAGGACACCCTCTCACCAGATCCAAAGTGAGCCAAAACAGCAGGCTGCAGCCCAGCAGTGGAACAGGTTGGGGGAGGAAAGCAGAAGAGACCTGGTCAAAGAAATGTTAATAGCGGAGGTCCTATGAACCTTGATTTTTATAAAGCGTTGACTTTATAAGCATTATGTGAGTGTAGTTTTAATAAGAATACTAATTTCTATTACTTGCGAGTAACTGTAGGTGACTGAAGAACTGTGTTTTCTTTATGAGCAATTATTACCCCTCAAAAAGAAAAGATATTCCTAAGGTTGTCATTTTTAAGTTCTTGCAATGTTTCAGTTTGCCATTATGTCAGAGAAAAAACAAATGCACAGGATTTGATACTTCAACATGTCTTTATGTCAACATGGCACCCAGGAAAATCTCTGCCTGAAGCAAAGGAATACAAACCTTTGTCCTGTGCCCAGAACTATACTGAGGGACCAACCCCACATGCCTACACTGAAAGGAATGAGGCGTCTACCTGATGATGGCAAGTCTGAAGCCTGGTAAGGCAAATTACTGTTGAGGATCAGAAAAGAGCTGTGGGCACTAGAACAAAAAAATTGTAAGCCAAAAAATTATCTACACAAAACACACACAGCAGCACTACTCATTGTCTTTTACAGATCTAAGTCAAATAAAGGCACTTGGTGTTCCTAATTTCTTTATAAGGCCAAAAAAGAGAGGGATTTACTCAAAAATACTCCCGCTGAGTAAAAAACATTACTTATACTGTTTAGAAAATACACCATTAAAATCTTAAGTAAACAATACTTAGTCCCACCCTGTTATACTGAAACTAAAACACCTACCACCATTTTCTTCTCCATTGTTATTGTTTGTCTCAGCCATTTCAGTGCCATCTAATTCAGATTCACATCCTAAATCCAATGTTCCATCAGTAGGGCATGAAGATTCTTCTTTCTACAAGTAGAAAAGAAAAAGAAAACTAAAATTAACAAGAAAAAAAAAATCAATCATGATTCTGCTGCACCTCTGAAAATAGATTTCTGCAGTGTGCTCTCCTGCTTACATTTCAAAAAACAGAATAAAATAAATATGCTTGATATGCTTGTGAGTTACTTCAGAGAAAGACATAGAAACAGACCTCCATGAAACAATCTGCAAAGTAAAAAAGCTATTTTGTAAAGACATAACAGATGCTTAAAAAAAAAATATGCAAGAACTTCAACTTTTTTTTTTTTTTTTTTTTTTTAACAAAAGCAGACTTGTTTGGCTGTTAATATCCTAGTTTTCCAGTTGAGTGTCCACGACGCTGCAGCAAAACACAAATCCTTTAATGTTTCTTTTCTGCCTTTGCCTGTTTCCTGAATTCAAATAACTGAAGCAACCTGGAGCTCACAAGCATGGGAGTGATTGTGAATACCTGGATTTGTGCCAAGAATATCTCCCGATTTAAAGAAAAACAACAGCATTTGGTTTAGTAAATTAGGAAAGAGAGCTCCTGAAAACTATTAATTCAATATCAGATATAGCATTTTTACTGATCTGGAGCAGTCAAATCTATATAGTTGGGTTTTTTTATTTTTTAAACCCTTGCATCAAATAAATCTGTCATAAATTACAAAAGATTCTTCCCTTCAGCCTAAAATTGTAATTGACTGTATTTAGACTGCAAACATAATCTCACTCCCTTGTTTCTCACCTCTGCCTCACATTCTTCCACTCCTATTGTGAAGCCACTCTAAGTTTGATCATGTACAGCAACAAAATTTTCCACCCAGAGAAACCATCAGATACATACCAGAAAAAAGAAAAATAAAAAGGAGAGATATAGAAATAGTATAAAGGCAAAATTCACTTTAATTACACTTGTTCTCAAAATCAGTGCTGTGACCTGTAAACTAAAAGCTGATTTATATTAGAGTTGCGAACAATTTTGCACTAGTTAAAAATCAAACATTAATACAATTATTTAATGAGAAAGTCAGTGATTCTTTTGGCCTCACTGCCCATAAAACAAAGGCCTTTCTGTGAACAACTCTGAAAAAGCAGCATTTTAGCTAAACTATATGTATTTTATACCATATGCCAAATTCAAGAACATGCCTATGCTTTCTAGGATAAAACATTCAGTGTTTACTTTCATTATAAATCCTTTTAAAAGACATCTGAAAGCAGTTAGAAGGACTATCAGGTCATTTCCTCTTCAAAGAATCTAATCTGTTTACCTTTATATCTATTGAGACATTCATAAAACGGATTAATAGCACTATGTACTTTCCGTATATAAAATTTAAACTTACTTTGAGAGCATAGAGTCCCGACTTCCCAGGGATTTTGAAGAATGTTCCATCACCTACACGAGTGTTAGTATGAAGCATTGCATTCAGGCAAGCTAATGGAGAGGTTCCACTGAAAAATAAAATTGTGCAGTCCAAGATTGAGTGCCTCTTGCAAAACTATTCCCTCGTTCTATTTTTTTTAAATTCATGCTTGCCTGGCTTTTTTTTTTTTTTTTTTTTGTGCCCCCCTCCCTTTTTTTCTTAATTCTCTCAACCCTGAAAACATCTACATTACAATAACAGGCCAGTTTCAAACTTAATCATATGCATCTGTCCCTTAGGCTCGAGGCAAAAAGTCTGTGAATTATAATTAGGCTTTTCTCCACATTTTAAGAGAACCAAAGTCCAAATATTTATGTGAAATTACTTTGTAAATAACACCATGAAGCCTCATTTTTAAAACGTTACAGACAATGTGGCTGCTGCACATGAATGATCAAAACAGTACCAAGTTCAAGGGCAGCTGCATCCCATAGGATGAAAGGCAACAAAAGAATAATAGAGCCGAGGAAGAACACATTTAAAATTAAAAGTGATACATAGTTAAGCCGCCTTCTCTCTTAACATGGTCAGCCTGCATTACTACACATCCAAGCACATTTCTGCCTTTTATGAATCACTGTCTTTTCCAATTAGAGTTGTTTTAGAGATTAAGAGACTGACCTACTCAAGGTAGTAATTGCAATACCACTATGAATGCATGTTAAGGGACTATTTAAAAAGAAACACAACACATTAAGGAAAAAAAAAAGGAGTACTTGTACAAAGGTGTCTTTGTAATATATGCATGCTTATATCAGAAAAAGAAAGCATATGTTTCTACCTTTGCTACACTTACACTATTCTGAAAAGTTGATCCAAAAAATTGTGGGAAAAAATTATTTCATTTTAACTTAAAAATTAAAGTACAAGGTTTATAGTTGCGCTGTCACATCTTTGTCCCCATTTACTGACTAATGTACACGGTGTACTCAGGGACTGAATCTGAAACTGTGTTTCCTCCCCGGGGTCTCTAGCGTGCACACACACTCATCTTTAGCCACGCAAATATATTTTACTTGGTTAAGTGGAACAATGCCTGTGCATTAAATTGTGTTGCTAAGTATTTTAGGATTAATTATATACTCAACTCAACTATAAACCACGAACATGACTTCAAAAGTCTGTCAGAAACTACCATTTTTTATTATGCAATACTATAACAGAACATCCAATCTTCGTTGAAAATTGCATGAGCGATCTTTTTTTATAAATGCAACTGGACTGAAATTCTATAAAATTCTATGAAATTATCATCTTTGACATGGTAACACTTCCTGTTGATTTCTATGGCTCTGTTACAACAAAATTCTTCCTTACTGTACGTGTGTTAATTTCATGGAAAGATGGAGGGTGTGATACTTGCACTTCCAGTAAAAATTAAAACTACAAAGTGTCCTCAGGACAGGAAGTCCTGACCAATATAATTTATTTACTATTTGTCACCCAATATATCACATCACTACATCTAAAATCAAAAAGTACAGACAAAAATGCTGCTTGTCAATAAATGCATCAGATATTTAACAGATATCTATTTTACAAAGTATTCTAAATAAAATCATGCAATATGAAAACTCTGGCGAGTTTTTGTTGTTTCCTTTCCCCCATGCAAATAAAACTAATTCCACATCTGGCTTTGATATAATACTAGAGCAGAATACAAAACTAAATAGAGTAGAAATATAATGATACTGCTAGCAGTAGCACATAAAACATTAAGAGACTTCACTGAGTTTAACGATTACTTAAAACAGTTTTGGAATAAGTAGGATACTTCTCTTTACACGTTTCCCTTATTGTATTAATGTTTGACAAGCAACGACACAAAGCATTTAAAACTGCAGTTCTGGCTGCGTAATTTCTTCCATATGTTAACAAACATAACGTGAAGCAATTTCAACTCTCACAGTCTTGGATCTTTTTAGTGAAACATTATCATGGACTAAGACTTTCTCTGCGAGATAGAACTTGCTGACTCTGCAGTGGAAGAGAAATGCAATATATCCACAAGAAACAAAACCGTGTCTGCATGTATGTACAATTTGTATCCTTCTATTCGGAAGTAGATATTCTGGACACCACACTTATTTTTACATATCATTAACCAATTAAAATGATACAAGATGAATGAACCTAAAATAGAGGATTTGGCAATCTCTTATGGCCACTACTGCGCTCACAGCAGATATCTTAATCTTCAAAGTCTAGCCAACTGGCAAATGGACAATAGAAAATACTCTCTGATTTACAAAGAAATCTGTAGCAGCTACTGAGCCAAGAAGTATTTTCAACTACTGTTATGCTTGTTTCATACAGATATCTGAAGTTCCTAAATAATTTGGCATGCGACCAAAGGGCCATATCTGTCCTTGAAAATTGCACTTGGGTATGACTCTAATGAGCACAAACCAAACTACACATACTTAACAAAGTTGCAAATGAACGAATAATCTGGACACTGTGGTGTGGGATATATTTTGAGCTAGCAGCTTGAACTGGAATTCCATGGTGTCCTTTATCACTGCTGTTAACCAGTGATTTGTATACTCTGACAGCACAGGGATCCTTTAAACACTGTATTAAAATTCTCAAATGTTACCCACAAGAGATACTGGAAATGCTTGCAATATATGCTACCACAACACATGTGACTGCAATTAGAAAAGCCAGCAACCAAAGAACCCATGATGCAGTCTTATGCCTGAATCAGAGAAGTTTCTGAGGGATCCAGACTACTTATTGCATGTTTTCTAAATTCTCCCACAACCTAAGCACATATTCGTTCAGCTGAGTGCTGCTGGCATATATTAATACTGCAGCCAAAGACTGCCAAATATAAAGCTAGGTATCTTTGGATGTCAAAAATGGCGCAGAACCTAAGTTCTCGAAACACTTCAAGTCAGTTCAACATTGATTCAATCAAATCAAATTGAATATAATAATACTCTACTTTGTAACTTGGTATCTATCTATGAATTTTTAGAGCCATAACAATATCCTGCAAGTTTTGTTGCCGTAGTCTACACACAAGGAATATGTTTACCATTTACAACCTTAAGACACAGAACTTTCATACTATTTATCCTCTTTTAAGTGAGATTGCTTTAAACCACTGCAGTATTCTAGAAGTAATTCAAACATGGGAGCCACCCTCTGTAGAAGTACGTCTTTAAGATTGCTCAATTTTATAAAATCATCAATTCATACCATAGTTTGAGTTGAAGGGACCTTAAAGATCATCTAGTTCCAATCCCCCTGCCACAGGCAGGGACACCTTCCACTAGACCAGGTTGCTGATCATATGTTTATTTTTTATACCTATACATCTATATATACATACAAGCAGTATACTCACACCCACCCACTTTAAAATAGATTTAAAAAATGGAAAGTTACTTACTTTCTGTAAAGGTGGTATGAAGTTACAACAACCAGCAACATAGGAAAAAGAAAAGAAAAAAATAATTAGCCTTCTAATATAATTCTTTTTAATACAGTTTGAGCAAAGATGTCAGGCATTTCAATGCATAATAAATGCTCTTTCCCAGAACCACAATAGTTTGGTAGTACTTGACACATCCTTCCAAGTCTAATCACAAAATTCGTGTACATCACCAAAGCAAGCTTCTCACCCCAACTCCCCCAGTCAAAAATATCTCCAATATTTTGTGATTCTGGGCTCCCTCTTCTGGTCATGCAGCCCATATTACCTAAAAGAAAATGCCGCACTACACAGTTTCTACACAAAAAGCTCTGCAAAACCATGTAGATGAAGTACAGATTTCAGTCATTCTCTCCCTTGCCACCCTCCTCAACACCCTACAAAAATCTTTAAAAACACCAGTAGAAAAACTACCAATTTTTATATTGTAAACTTCTCAAACACACAGTTTTGTCAGAAACCCCCTGAAAACTTCTATGGTTATACTTCAAATTCTAGCGGTCTTTGCTAGACTGCTTGCCAAGAGAAAGAGATTATGATCTTGGAAAAAAAAAATTAAATATGGAAAATAAATTGACTAAAACCAGCCAACAGAGTGTGGCAGACAGTGAAAGTTGCCTGACTATGCAGACAAGGCACCTTGGGTCCTGCAGCAGGCAGCATTTCAGCTGCTCAGCCCCCCTGCACATGGCATAGCCCCCTCATAGATCTTAAGATATGCTCCCAAATCGAACAACTATTATAAGAGGTGCACTCAGCTATCGTAAACATGCTCAGTATTTATTTGTTTGAAATCATCTGCTCATTTCATACAGATCCATAGTCATGCAGGAGCAACAATTTTTAGTCACTGCTGGAAACAAAAGTAAAACCAAAAGGCTTCAGAACTAATTTCTAGACTTGATATGAAGTCACTCAGAATAAAATATGTTTATAATACATGTAAGTTACAACAGGTTTGGAGTACACAAGACTAATAACAGATAAAGAAAGTAAAACTTATGAGGGAAGGCTGTAGAAAACACATTTGTGTGGTCCAGAAAAGTTAAAGAAGAGGTAATTGTAATTTTTCAGAAAAATGTAAAAGGCTGTTGAAGTCAATGGAGATAAATGTTCTTCACAGTCACTGGGGGAAGAAAAAGAAAGTTCACAGACTATCTAAAAGTGTGAGTGTAGCTGTTGATGTTTTAATCAACAGCAGAACAGAGCATGGAAGTTTGTAAAATCACCTTCATTAAAAGATCAAATACACACCAATCCTGGCTGCTACATATACTGGAACCTGTCCCGGTGTTAGTGTTTGTGTTGAATGATCTTTTCAGCGTACATCCAGCACTGTATCCTAGGATTCTTCAGCTCAAATAAATCTAAATTTTGGTTAAGGCTGTGGTTAATGATGTACCCTAAGCATTTTTTTTCCAATGTATACAGCATCCAGAAATGCTGAAGAATTGAGTAATGTCTAGATGTGCTCTGCTCACTGAAGTGTTTCATGGAATAATGCATGCAGTACAAGATGTCCAGGGTGATGAAGCCAAACAAGATTTTCCCCAGTCTTCAAAAAGCTGCATGTCCATGGTCTTGCCAGCAAAATGTCTGAACTTGCTGTAGCTGTGATCTAAATTGGGACAGACACACAAAACCACCAGGAACCTAAGCACTGATACCAAGACAAGAAGACAGGCAAACTGCCACTGACCACTCCAGAGCCGCTTGCTCTCCCTGTAGCAGCCATTAAAGCTGGGGCTGAGGCAAACTCTTCTATCCCAGGCTCAGGATGAAGAACTAGGAGAGGTCCATTGAACAAAAGACTGAAAAAACCCCCAGATATTTTACTGTATTCAAATGATAAAGGCACAGGATCCTTCCTTGGCACAGAGGGAAGTAGAGAGCAGAGAGTAAATGGCTGAAACCAGTGGTGATGACTGCGAGATTTGCTGCCAACCATCTACAAACTTTTCAGCAATAAAACCTCCAAGTTAATCTAAGCAAATCAAATGATATGATGATGAAGACTCCACTGTCTTCCCTGGTTATTCTGTAGATCTGTACAGTGTGGTGGGCTGGATGCCAGGTGCCCATGAAAGGCGCTCTATCACTTCCCCTCCTCAACTGGACAGGGAAGAGAAAATACAACAAAAGGCTCAGGGGTCGAGATAAAGACAGAAAGATCATACACCAATTATCGTTACAGGCAAAAGAGACCAAACTTAGGGAAATTAGTTTAATTTATTACCAATCAAATCAGAGTAGGATAATGAGAAATAAGAGTAAATCTTAAAATACCTTCCCCCCACCTCTCCCTTCTTCCTGAGCTCAGCTTTAGTCCCAGTTTCCTCTACCTCCTCCCTGTCAGTGGCACACAGACATGAGGAACATGAGTTGTGGTCAGTTCATCACATGCTGTCTCTGCTGTTAGTTCCTCCTCAGAGGAAAGACTTCTCACACTCTTCCCCCTGCTCCAGCGTGGGTCCCTGCTATGGGGTGCAGTCCTTCAGGAACAGAATATTCCAACGGGGCCCACCACAAGGTCACCAGTCCTGCCAGCAAGCCCGCTCCAGTGTGGGCTCCTCTCTCCATGGGGCCACAGGTCTTGCCAGGAGCCTGCTCCAGCATGGGCTTCTCTCTCCATGGGGCCACAGGTCTTGCCAGGAGCCTGCTCCAGCATGGGCTTCCAACAGGGTTACAGTTTCCTTTGGCCATCCCCCTGCTCCGCGGCTGCAAGTGGATATCTGCTCCACCATGGACCTCCATGGGCTGCAGGGGCACAGCCTGCCTCATCATGGTCTGCACCATGGGCTGCAGGGGAAAATCTGCTCAGGTGGCTGGAGCACCTCCTGCCCCTTCTTCTGTGCTGACCTTGGCGCTTGCAGAGTTGCTGCGCTCACATATTCTCATTCCTTCCTTCAGCTGCAATTGCCAGTGCACTGGGATTTTTTTCCCCTCTTCTTAAATCTGTTATCCCAGAGGCACTAACACCATCACTGATGGGCTCAGCTTTGGCCAGTGGCAATTCTGTCTTGGAGCTGGCTGGCATTGGCTCTGCTAGACACAGGGGAAACTTCTAGCAGCTTTTCATGGAAACCACCCCCCATAGCAAGCCCCCCCCCCAAAAAAAAAAAAAAACAACCTTGCCATGCAAACCCTATACACAGAGGAATACCAGCTGCAGTACATTTGCTTTCTCATCCAACGTTAAATACAGACTACACAGTCCAGGTAAAATTTCATTCAGAGTCATCCTTCTATCAATTGACTAAACATGCTAATCCAAAATAAACCAATTTAAATTATCAAACAGAAAACCTGATTGGAACAATCAATTTAAATCTTGCTTTTGAATTTTTCCATTTATTTTCCTATTGCAAGGTTAATTCCTTCACTGCTTGAAATAATTAAAATACCTCCATCAGCAAATACATAGAGTTTTAATGTATCATTACTTTTTGCTGATCAGGAGACTGTAAATACATTCATCAATTATCTACTTTAACTTACAAAAATTAATCTAAGTCATATTTTCCGATGTTTAAAATAGCAATAACATCTTATTTACTAAATAATTACAAGTGTATTTATTTCTGTTAAGTCATTTTTAGAAAGAAACTAGAATTTGATTACAAGATTGTTTTTTAAATGTTGAATGAAAAAATACACTAGATGTGTTGCATATAAAAAGAAAAAAAGAGAGGCTTTTCAGGATATTATATATCCAACATAATTTATTAAACAATAAAAACATCTTTTTGGTAGTGGGTAGCAGACAGCTAGGGATCCATCTATTATGTTTATTTATAAACTAGTGAAATAGTAGAGGTGGTAGATCTCAGCCTCTTACACAAAGTTTTTATTCATAAATTGGAACAAAAAAAGCATTTCCTTTTTGAACTGCCAACTGGCTTCTTAATTTTTATAGGGATTACTAACGAGAACTACATAAAATACTCTTGATACCTACAGTAGGTGTGACTGTCAAAATTATTTATGTTCTGAAGTCTTAACCACTTAAATAATAAAGTCATAATAAAAAAGTCTTAATCCTGAAGTTGTTTGCTAAAGCTTTATAGGAATTGAATTGCATGCAGGTTGAATACTATTTATACAGTTTGAATAAATTATACTTAAGGTTTATTCCTAATACAAGCTTTTCCAATTGGATCTTAAATAGATTTTAATGAATTGAAAGACATTTCTTAAAAGGAATACATGTACTTTTAAAGGTTATTTATAATCAATTTTATCCATGTTAGCCAAAATTAACATCAGTTTTGTTCTCATATGGGCAGCAGCCTAAAGAAAATTTTTATCTCTCTGGTCCTACTTATGCTTCATACGTGGCCTTCAGCCTTTGAATATCACAAACACAGTCACTATTCTTGCGCAGAGCAAGTAAGCCAGAAAGCTCACAGCTATCAGGCAAAAAGACAGATCATTTGACCATAGTCTCACAGACTACACACCAAACCCCAGAATCTGATAGGAAATTATGTTACTAGCGTAATGTATAACAATGTATAATAATACATAATATTACTACTGACATCACTTCATACTCAGCACTCACGTAGATTTCTTGTTTTTCTTAACCAGATGAAGATAGTGGCAAGAATATTATTAGCATGACAGAAAATACAAGGACAGCTACAGACACACTAAAATGTAGCACACCATCATAGACACCTTGCGTCTGTCTCACAAGCTAGCAGAACTTACCATCAGCTTTCACTGAAGTTATCCGAAGTAGTGAATCCCCAATATCTAAAGCAGAAGAACATAACAATGAACTTGAACTCTGCCCTTTGTAGCTTATGAGGGAGTTACAAGCAGCCAGAATAATAGTTGTCTAAAGTGTCTGAAATATCACCAAGAAACTGAATCTTTTCATTGTCCTTCAAATATGAAACAGTTTGGAGCAATATACTGGAGAGAAATTCAACATGGACACCAAATTCAAGGCAGGTATCATGACAAGGTATTTTCTTTTCTTTTTTTTTTTTTTTTCCATTCCTTAGCAGGTAATCTCATTTACATCACTTATTCTGGTTTTACATTTTGAATTCACCAAACCTAGATCAGGGAAGGAGATTATTCAAGTCTTCTGTGAAAGGATACATACATAAGCAAATATTGGAGATTATATCGCTACCCTTAAGACCTATTTCTACCACATGTAGGCTCTCCTACATGAACCAATCTCCTCCCAGGCCTTTTGTACACCTACATACAGCCATTGTGCGCAGTGAGTACATGACATTCACACATGCAATCAAGCACAAACATAATAAACCTCCAGCCATATACCATCATGTAAAAATCAAGGTGGACAAGTGAATGAAACTGCTGGCTGAAGGAGAACATGACAAAAAGACAGGGGACACTGGTAAGAAAAGGTGGCCTTGTTTCTTAGTTTGAGTTTGGCAGACTGGTTGCATTTACCCACAGCCAGTTACAAGTGACTAAGTGACCACACAACCAAAGTTGATACTTAGGTTTCTCAGCAGAACAAAGCTCTCATACATGACTGTCATAGTTTAAGCCCAGCCGGTAACTCAGAACCACGCAGCCGCTTGCTCACTCCTCCCTCTTCCTACCCCCCATTCCTGGAGGGAATCAAAAGAACGTAAAGGCCACTTGTTGAGATAAGAACAGTCCAGTAACTAAGGTATAACACAGAACTACTACTGCTACCACCAATAATAATAAGGGAAATAATGAGGGGAGAAAATATAAAACTAAAAAAGGAGAAGGAAAACAATAAACACAAGTGATGCACAGCACAATTGCTCACCACCCACCAACCAATACCCAGCCCAACCTGAGCAGCGATCTAGACGCTCCCCCCCCCCCCCTCGCGCTTCCCTCCCCCTTTCCCTTCCACTATTGGTCGCGTGTGTTTGGC
>WYDI02022611.1:140218-163282 GCA_009867235.2 Psittacus erithacus | reverse complement strand
AAGGCTCTGTCCAACCTGGCCTTGAACACTGCCAGGGATGGAGCATTCACAGCTTCCTTGGGCAACCCATTCCAGTGACTCACCACCCTCACGGTAAAGAACTTCTTCCCTATATACAACATGAACTTCCCCTGTTTAAGCTTGAACCCATCACCCCTTACCCTATTGCTACAGTCCCTGATGAAGAGTCCATCTCCAGCATCCTCGTAGCCCCCTTCAGATGGGCCTGTCATATCTCTAATGCTGCAGCAGCTCTGATGGGGAGAGTGCAACACTCCTGTCCCTGACAGGCAAGCTAAAACCAGCATCTTTGCTAGAGAAAAAGTGCTGTTCAAAACCAACTCCAGATTCAAGGAAATGAAAGGGGAAGCCATCATGAAAACAGCAAGTCACTCACATGCCAAACAGTTGCTTTGAAGTCATTTTGGTATCTCCTGAACCAAATCAAGCACTTCTCCATGGCAGCCAGAACCAGAAGGGGTTAATCCAGCCATAGCCCAACACAGACAGTCCCTGCCCAGCTCATGGCATCTCCCGGAATGAAGTCATTAGCGTAACTGTACAGATCATTCTTCCAAATGTGAAGAATGTGACTGATTCTCCGGCTTCAGCCAATTATGACCTGCCAAGGCTATCATAACAGCCCATAAATAATGTGTAACAAAATCATGGTAATGAGCCTTCTAGAGGAAAATTAGATCCTCTGTGTCTTAACACTGTAAAATCACTTTGCTTATAAGGGCTGCCTCCATCATTCCCAGCACTTTCCGTTGCTTTGCTGACTATTCCTCAGAAATGGATGCAACTCAGCCAGGAGTCTGCTGGTCCTGGTAGCTGTGCACTCACCACATTTGTTTTCAACCAGTTGGGCTGTTTCCTCTTTACCCCATACCTATCGCCGCTTAACTTGACTTTCAAACGTTTTCACTGATAAAACGTATTTACTTTACCTAAACCTTGCTGGTTTTTTAGCTGTTTCAACACATTCTGGACAGGCCTGGGGCTGTCCCAAGAGACCAGAGTCTGTCAGAAGAAAGCTTCCAAAACCAATACAAGCTAGAAGTTAATTTTGGGGGCACTTCTATTTCTCTTCGGTCCCTAAATCCTCCCAAACTCTAAGTAAGAAGGAAAAATAACTAAGAAAAAACAATGTCACATCAGCCTTTTCCTTTAAATATGCTTTTCCCAACGTTTTACAGCTGTGTCTCATCAGAGAAGTTTTTGTTGGATCACTGTGTGGGCCTAAGTGACTCACACCCTGGTAAACCACAAGCATCACTCAGGAAGACTCCTGTAAGTATGCAGAAATAGAGTCCCCTTAATACAGAAAGGCTTGCTGGGAACTTTCCAAAGGAGATATAAACCCTATGATATGAAAACTGTTGTTGTATCAGTCCTAATAAAAGACAAAGAGGTTTCTAAGTGGGGAGATTTGTTTCCTGTTTCTTGGTTAGCTACAGCAGAGTAACCACCAGTGTTACTTGCCCAAATGATGTAATACTTCCAGTTGATTGCAATGATCAAATGGATTCTATGAAAACCAGGTTTCCTGCTTGCAGCAGAGGAACATTTCATGTGCTTCACCAAGTCAGTTATTAGGTGTTTCAATACCAGCCTGAGTCCTGACAGATACAAGAATGGGCTGACTATTACCAACCCAAGTGTCCCTAAAGTATTGAAGCCTTTTGCAATTCCACCTTGCCTTTAAAGAAAAAAGGAAACATTTTAGGCCATATTTCACCTGAAAGGAAGAACAGGCAGTGTTGCTCCTTTTTACCTTACCCACTGCTGAGGCACAGTTTCTCTATAGATATTCTGGCATTAGAAGCCTACAAGTCAGAAGGCGCATAAAAGCCAGCATGCGGAATCTCATATCCCTTTCCTTCCCCTCTCCATCTCCATAGAATTAACACAGCAGCACAGGGGAATTACCAGGCTATGACAGACAGATTGGAAACATGGAAAACCTGTAACTGAATTTACCCCCTGACATTGCTTTAATCTGCTGTAATGGAGAGAATGAGGAGTATTGAATCTCTCACCATAGAGATGGAAGTTTGAAAGCCCTTAGCATTGCACAAATGTCAGCAGCATATTTTATTTACTGCATCATTAGAGGTTAAAGAGACTCATTCTCCAGAGGATTCATTTTTTCAACCCTTAATATCAATTAAAGCTAATTTCAGCTCTACACTAATGATTAACATAAAATATGGGAAAAGCTCTAACTGAGAATTTCTGTTCATTACTTCAATTCTCTTGTATTGCTAAGGCACTTTATAGGTACTGATGCAGCTTTATATCACCCATGACACAGTTAATTTTCCCTTCAGAGCTTTTTGTTACTGAAAACTTGAACACATTGCAAAAAGATGCACAAAATACTTTTAATGATACGGATCAAAGTTTGTATTTAACCACTTCATAGGGATGCTGACGACAGGCTTTCCTACATAGCTGGGTACAATGACTTGATACCAGTTTAGTTTGTAGCATGGCCTACAGCTTCTATCTCTCATATATATACATACATATATATAGGCATGTGTGTACTCTATTTATGCAGCCAGAAGTTTACAAATGGAGCGGGGAGGACACTGTAACTGTTCAAGGAAAATGAAATACTTTGCCTGCCACTTAGGAGCTGAAGCCAGGCCCATACAGCTGGATGCATCTTTGCTTGGCAAAATACCAGTTCCATCACCACCACCATTGAATGCTCAGAAATACAAGTTATAGCTCATTCCCTGCTATATCAGGGCTTTGTGCAGCCCCGCTGAGAAGGTCCAGGTGCCTCACCACCGCTCTTCCATCCTGGGGTGTCCAGCTAGCTTTGCTTTGGAATCATAGGTAATAGGACTGGAAAACACGCTTGGAAAAGATACTACCCAGAGCAACCACCAGAGTCTTGCACTGACTTATCCTGAGCTCACCTAACCTTTTCAGAACTTGCCTACTTCTACCCTAATTTTAGGGTATTTATTGGTAACCCACACTAATCTGGGATCAATCTGTATCCAAAGGTCGCAGCTAAAAGCCAGAGGGAAGGTGAGGAGTGATACAGATGCTCCTAAGAAGGTCAGCTGCTGCCACTCGGGCTGCTCTCTGGTGGTAACCACACATCAATCAGCCCACCAATAGCCTTAGCAACATGTATGGAAACAAGCAGATGTCTGATTATAACAGACTCCAGTAGAAATCAGCAGAACACAGAAGTGGGAGACATGCATTTACAGATTCCCCCTGCCAAGAAATGAAGTGTTTCCCATGCTGGCTGTCCTCTCATACAGCTCTGCCCCAGAACTCCACACTGAGCTATGTGCATCTTCTCAGACAGGTTACGGACCCCAGCACTCCTGGTTCTCATCTTTTCAAGACTGCAGGTGGCTTTCTGCTTCCCCCTCCTGAATTTCCATGTTTAGCTTTCAATGACTGGAATTCATTTAGCTGGGAGTAAGTGAAACAGCTCTCTTAAGTGGAAGAGCTACCTAATAAAGTTTTAATGGAAGGTATTATTTCTGATCTTTACATTACATTAAAAGCCAGTCAGGAAATGAAAGCCCAGGAGGGTTAGGAGTGTTGGAAACTCAGCAACAGTCTTTTCTTCAGGGAGTTCTAAATGCTGCCCCGAGAAACAGAATGTGTGACAAACACAGCCAGCTTGTGCTATTGCAGGCTTAGCAAGCATGTGCGGATATATATACACGCACACGTGTGCATATATATACACACAGGGGTATCTATTTTGTCTTCAGAGAGACTCTGCAATACCAGCTCTGATATCCACCAAGGCAGTGTCTGCTGCTTCGAGCTTAGACCATGGCACAGCGCATTTACCTGCTCCAAGGTATACAACTGCCTTTTACCAGTGGCATTTAAGCACCAAACCCACTGCTGTCCTAAGGGTTTGTGTGTGTGACAAATAGAACTGCTCAGTTTGGGCTCTTCACTAACCCACAATGTGAATTTAAAAGACCTTCTCACCACCAGTTCATAGCTGTGATTTTCTTGCTGTGCTTAACTTGAGTGCAGCAGCAGCAAGAGCATTACAGCAATCTGGTGTCAGTAGCAATAGCAAATCCAAGGAGTCCTCAGCCTCCCTGCAGAGGGACAGTGACATTCAAGCACATATCAGGGAAGAACTAAAATGGGTCAAGTTTCTGTAACATTGGCCTTTATGTTTAAAAAGTCAACCTTTCAAGTCAAGGTTGGCTGCGAGGGATCACGTTTACTTATTGATGTTTAAGATGGTTTTGTACCAACTTAAAAGAATATTGTTTTTCTAAGATGGAAAGTAGAGAGCTACACTGTCAGCAACTCCAAGAACTACAAAGACCCAGCACCTCAAACTCTCCCCCAGCTAAAGTATACAAGTACTTTCAATCCCAGGGTCTGGGCTACTGCAGATCCCACCCTTACGCATACCTGTCCCTAACCTACGCGCTAATCCTGACCAGATGGCTCTCAACACATCTAAGCATAGCCTGGGTACCAACACTGTCCTCAAGTCAAACAGATTTTAAGACTGTTTTAAAGTAGCAAAAGGCAAACTTCAAAATGCCAGAGCATAAATCTTCATAGGGACCCAGCAGACCCAGAGGAGGAAGAATGAAGTTACTGCAACAAGAACACAATGCTTCAAAAGATAGAACTTGGCAATGGTGTTCAACAAGAAGCCATCACAGGGAAGAGGCTGGACCCGCTTCTGTGCTAACCCAGCTTTAAGGGCATCAAGAACAACAGTAATTAAAATGCATGGTCACAACCCCCTGCACAACAACTTCTGGCACCGGTTTGGCTTGTTTAATACACAGACCCATCACCTCTGTGCTGGGTTGTCTGCCTTCTCTCTGCTCACTTGGCAGCAGCTCCAGAGAAGATACTTGGAATTTTGCTCAGTTTCAGATACTGGTTTCCTTTGCAGCACCTGCTCCTTTGCAAGAGGACAGAAGCTACCTCCAGGCTCCCTCCCTCAGTGCATGCTGCAGCTGCACAGCTTATTATTCGCCACATTTACCCAACACTTTGCCAAAATGCTTTGGGATTAAACCTTGCTGCCTCTGCCCATCTATGTATTGACTCCCAAGTAGACTTTGAGACCCAGCAGCCAGCCCTTCCGGGCTGTTGAGCCCATTCTTCAATTCACCCCTGAAGTCACAAGCAAGGAAAATAAAGTCATCGATCAGCCTCCTCCTTCCTCACCCCTCCTATTCATAGCTGAAAGAGCAATGCAGGGAAGTACATCAGGCCAAAGAGCAGTCAGCTGAACACGTGTCCGAGTGCAACCCGCACATGCCTCTGTCCTAAGGCAGTAATTGCCTGACCAGCCAAATCTCCCAAGTCTGAAGCTTTCCCTAACAAATAGCTGTTGAAATTGTACATTTCAGTATTCATCTTTCATTTGTAATTTCATTTTAAATCCATTTCCGCAGCATTTGCCAGAATTCAGCTAAAATTGCTTTCAGAAATATGGGAAAACTGAGGGTGGCCATTTTTCCCAGGCAAGCTTTATCTCACCTCTAAATCACAGCCAACTGTCTAAGTCAGAAGGTGGGATACCTGGGAAGGGTCCAGCAGAAGCAGCATTCTTAAAGCACGTTAGGTACTTGTTAACCTGGCCTGCCAGGTGAGAACTCCAAATAGTTCATGTTTGATGGCTGCCACTGGAAACCAGTAATAAAAACATCTGGTTTTGAGATAAGTGTGATCCAAAAGAATTTATAACTCAGGTGGTTTCTTGGAAAACTGATGTGAAAGAGGGTGTACGCAAGCAACGTTGTGCTGGGATGCAAGGGAGAGGGGCAGCGAGGCAGCTAAGCCAGCTAAAAAGGAGCTTCAGCTTCAAACGCACCACGAGCAGTAGGTGGGCTTTTTGAATAAGGAGAAAATTCATTAACTTCATGTCAAAGATCGCATAGAATGTAATGAAATCCTTAAGTAAAAGATGCTAAGCATTTCCTAGGCCTCCTGGATCTTCTCCTTGAAGATCTGCTAAGAAATGTGAAAGAACTGCTCCACTTTAGCACCACGCTGCGAGACGAGATGCTATCCTGCTATACATTCTTCTTTTATAGCCCACTTTCTATTTTTATTCCTGTTCTACTGTGGAAGTGTTTGCTAATAATATGATAGGATGCTTTGTCATGAAAAAACCTTGTATCATTTATCTGTTTCTGAACAGAAATTCTCAGTAAAAATCTAATAAGGAAGAGGCAAAAAAACCCCCCTTATTCTACCTCCTGTTGGAGGAAAAGGATTCATTTACACAGAGAGATGAAAAGCACTAAGTATGTATTGCTTGGCAAAATGAGGAATTGTAGAGAACTGTCTTTATGCATTTGAAGGGTGTAAACATCAAAGAGGCAGAGGAGCTATTTAGAGCATTAGGAGGAGCCACATCTAGGAGACAAGAGCTGAAATTAAATGAACATCCTTAAAAATCATACTTCTGCCTGCAAATCTATTGCCTGGTAGTATTACTTGTAGCACTCTAATGAGTATAAATGAAGCTTATAGGAAAAACCTCATCTATTTTTCATATCAGATCAGCAGACCTTACTGTAAAGTTTATAAAGCCCATATCCTGCACCTATTCCCAAAAATTTGGGAGAAAAGCATCTTTATATCTCCCCCTCACCTTTCTATTTCCAGCAAGGAATGATCAGTATGACAGGTTACTTCCCCCCCTCCTGCTGAAGATTGCAGCCTGTCTTGGCTAACGTGGGATCCAACTCATTGAAGTTGTGTAGGTGTAACAGCTTTTACCCCAGTGGACTGATGTGTTGCCAGTCATTAATAACCCTTCTGACAGACAATAGCATCCTTGCTCATAACCCACACGAAACTCACACATGGTCCTAACAGGATACCCGAGCTTGTCTGCTTGGGATGCAGTTAATTGCCCACTGTCCCAAATGAAAACATCAGTGAGGGAAAAAGCTCTATAGGAAATAAGCATCTTTGCTCTCATCAAGGCTTTGAATCACACTTCAGAAGGCTGCTGGGATCTCAAGGACAAGGTTCTGCTCTCTCTTAGATCAGGCTCTGCAGGCTGGCTGTGCCCATCTGTAGGAGCGGGACCTCCGCTGCTGCAGAAGCACAGAGCATGCCAGCACTGCAGGGCACTGCACATCCCTATGTATGTGCTTGGATAACTGGAAATGTCATGCAGCTGAAGGCTCACAGCATCGTTTGGTTACACACCTCCTCCTCTTCTGATTCCTACCAAACAGCTCAGGATAACAAGAGCTTCCCCTCTCTATGCTTTCATTTCATAGTAAGCATTTTACATCTGACTGACCTGACACTGAGAGGAGAGGACTTCCCTTTCTCAGCCTCTTCAGAGAAAGCCTCAAATCCATCTAGAAGAACTTTATTCTTCTCCCTATTTGTAGCCTGAGGGGGATACTGGCCTCTGCTTCCATATTAGCCTTGAAAAAGCAGTAGAGAAGAGACTTTCTGTGCTCCCTCACCACCTCGAGTAGAGGTAAAACCCAAGGGAGCAGAGGCAACTACATTGCTAAGTCAAAGCACAGAGGCTATGGAGGTCATGACTGTCCAAGCAGCCTCATCCCTTCAGTCAGAAACCAATCCATTATTAAACACAGCATTTCATGTGTGTAAATAAAAGAGAAGGGGAATGACTGCAATAAGCTTCTGGTAATGGCCAAAATTCACAAATAAATGTGTGATATTTTAACAGAAAACATATATTAATGCAAAATAAATGTGATGCTTGTGAATGACAAGCTCTGATTTAGGTTCCTGATATTTCCAGCCCTAAAGCATCATAAAAACATTATAATGAAAAATGTCTAGAAGCAAATGGGGAAGGATGAACTTCTGCATGTAAGAGGGGAATTGCACTGCTTCCCATGCCCCCTGCCTGGGGGTCTCATGAGTTTACAGCCCAAACCATCAGATCCTAAAGGAATTGAGCATCTGGTGTAATCACAGCCCTGTGCAAAGCCTGTGCAGCTGGATGAGGAAAGCTTATCTAAACAGGAGGCCAGTGGTTATGGTGCTCAGGCATGCGGGTAAGGCTGGGAAGGGGACACCACTGGGCACCACCATGAGAACTCTGCTCCCCTCTGCAAGCATTGCAGCAAGCTCACACATACAGAACACAAGTCACAAACCACCAGCTTTAATTGTTAAACAAAATAAGGCCTTACCATGGCATTCAGTGAGAAGGCCACCTTCTTCAGATGGGTTACAGGATTTCATAGCCCAGCAGATACATGGCTGTGCTTCACTGAAGACCTACACTCCTCCAGCTGAGCTCAGAAAAGACTGCTTCTCCTAGATTGAGCTTAAATAGGCTCTAGGCCAATGGATGGGGGCAGAGAACCCAGGTGATGCTAATCAGGGTCATTAAAACCTGTTAGTGCCTGGGCAGGTTCATACTCTGCCCAAGGCTTTGAACTCTACCTGCCCCCACCAGCCATGATAAGGGCACAAGAGATCCTTTTCCATCCTCTGCAGGAGGAAATCTCTGCCTGACAGTTTACAGTACATATGGTTGAGGTCTGAGTGTCTTCAAGCTTGGTGTGTGGGTCGGAAGCAGAAGATTATAAAAGCCCATTTCTGGTCTTAAACACTAAATCTTTCTTATCTTTTCTATCCTTTCTCCCTCCAGTGTGTTTGGATCCGATAGCCTGGATGTGGCACTAGTACTCCAGACAGAGCACTGAGAAAACAAGCAGCCCCAGCAACCCCTTTGTCAGGATAAGGAGTAACTAGTTAGTTTTGAAGTCATTTCTTCTTTTTTCCTCTTGGCAACAACAGTTAAAAGACGAAAGTAATGCTTCAGCGTTCAGGTGACTAGGACAGACTTCTAAGGATCAAGTTCTGTGATCATCCATGCCAGGCTTCTCTTGCTGCCTGCATTTAGCGAGGGAAGATATCGGCTTCAGTAGTCAGAGGAATCAATGCGCATAAGAACAAAATCGAGTCCATCTAACACAGAACAGGTAGGAAAGACCATTACAGAGCAGCGGTTTGGCAGGAGTTCCTACAGCATAGGATGTGAGTGACAGGAAAGTTCAAAGTGGCCAAACAAAGGGAAGGAGACCATCCAACACTCCCGAGTGTTTTCACGCTGGGCCTCCTCCGTCCTTTCACCTCCCCTTAACATGAGAACACCATTTTCACTGCAGGCTTTCATAAACTGCAGCAAGAACTGGAGCAGAAAGGTAGTAACCTGTACCAGGGCCAGCACATGGCTGCATTACCCGCAGGAGAGCTGAAGAAGAAACCACCCTGCTGTGTGTTTCCTGATGCTGCAGGCTACCGCAGAAGATGCGCCATGCCAGGGCATGCAGCTTCGTAAGTGAGAGATGGGTCCATTTATTTCAGGAGTGAATTTGGCCTGGGGCTGGTGCTATTTAGAATGAAGTTGGACTCAGTGACCTGTGGAAAGCACTTGTTCAGCACCTGGTTCAGTTAAGAGCTCCATTTGCAAACAGTAAAATCTGGATGTTCTACCAACCAGAACATGTCCAAACCCTCTCAGTTTACTGCTGAAGTTAGGGTTTTCCTGTCTCTTAATGAAACAGAGTTTTGTTTTCAGGCCTCATACCCATTTCACAGCACATTTCACCATCCTCTAGATGAACGTCCTTTCCTGAGTCCTTCTCTAGAAAGGGTGAACATGAACGTCCTCCCCAAAATCTCTGAAGCTCTTCTTGTGTTAAGCTATTAAAGCAAAGGCACAAGAAAGATGCTCAGAGGGGAGGAGATCACAGCAGAGCAAGGGAAGTCACGGTGTGAAAGCACCCAGCAGACAAGAAAAGCTGGAAGAGGAATGTGTGAAAGACTGCCTTGTGTTGCTGGTCCCTGTGCTAGCAGGTCATGGACAGCATGGTGCATCATATGCAGGGCACCCACACCAAAAGCCCACACTACACACTAAAACACAGCCAAAACAAAGGGCAGACTGTTGAATGAAGCCACTCAGGTGACAGGGAGACAAAGGCACAAAGCAGAGGAGTTAAGTGTTCCTTAGTGACTTATGTGTAGGCTTAGGAGAAGATGGAGGGACAAAACATCCCAATCAGCTCCTAATGGGTACAAAATGCTCATCCCAAATCCAGTAGAATGTCGGTGGCCTCAGAAGAGTACAAGGAGGAGCCAGCAGCCAGCACCAGTTGTCTTCTCTGTCACCACAAATAACCTTGAGCCACACACATGCACACCGTGGTGCTTGGGAGCACATGGGGTTGCTGGGGAAGGAAAGCAGGTCTGTTTTACAAGTTCACCTTCCTCCACTGCCCTGTCTTGAGCTGAGGTTTGCCACATCATCTGGCCCATGCTGTAGCGTTAATTGCTACCTAAGAAAGGTATGATGGGGATTTTGGAGGCTCACTTACCTCTATTTATCTCCCTACCTCTGTTGACTGTGAAGTTATGGGATGGGGATGTGTGGCAGGACTGTGTGGAATGGCTTGGATCTCCAACTGCTTAGACACCCTTGCAGGAATCACTGCTGCAGGTGATTGCTGCCTTTCTTTGACGGGAGTTCAGTCCCCTGCAGTTGACAATAAACTCTATGGGTTTAAACATGAGTCAGGAAAGTAAGAAGCTAAGTTCTCGTCTAAAGGCAGCATCACAAAAGGCTCCATCATCACCAGGCTCCTGGTGGGGGGGGCAGCAGATCTGCAATTGTTCACTCACCCCAAGTGCAGAGAGACTGTTCCTTTGCAGTGTGCATATGCTTTTGCATGAGAAAAGCTTATAAGAGGAGTAATTATAGGAGAAAACGTGTCTCTTAACTAAAAGAAAAGGAAAGAAAAGAATAAGCACATATGACACCACCTGGGGTACATCAATCACAGCAGACCAGTGGAAGATAACAAGCTGGATAAACTGTTCATAGGAGCCACTAGCTATTTATCTAAATCGCGTTTCTCAGCACTGTTGAGAAGCAGTCCCCCTTCTTTCAAAGGACAGATGAAAGCAAGACTCCTGTGATGCCTCTTTCCCTCATCCCTTCTCACACCTTCCCACCCATCTGGGAGCTGCTCTCTCCTTTGGGAGCCCAGCGACTGCTTGCTCTCCAACTCACCTCACACAAATCAGGCTATTCCCTGAGGACCAGATTTACTGCTTGTTAATATTCTGGCCTCTGCTTTGGCAACAATGGGCTAATTTGAGAGCCAAACACAACTGTTTGTCTTTGTAACCCTATTCCAGCCTTGCGCTGATTTATACTGCTTTGGGGGTAGGAGGATATTGGGAATACGCTCTCTGCATCATCCTCTTCATCGGGTAGCAGAGCTGTGCTGCATCCATCCATCCCTCAAACCAAGAATGTTTCACCAACTGATTAAATTACATGAAGCTTATGCAGGAGTTACAGAAGGATTATCTGGAGTTTATCATGGTTATTACAGAAAATGATCGTATTGTTACTATAACAGAGTTACAGAAAGTAAAGAGGAATCACAGGAAACTTGGCAAGAGCTCATTAGCAATGTGACACAGTCTGCAGGAGCTAATTTAAAATGTCTATACCTCATAATAACCATTTATCTCATCACAGCCTCCATACCCTAGGTCTGTTTGGATAGAGTGAGAAGGAATGATCTCTCACTGGTGAGTACAGCAATACATACTGACTACAGCATAATACAAATGGCTTTGTTCTGGGGTATGAAGCCACCTGCTCTGCCTGAGCCATGGGCTGAGTGTCCTTCCCTTGCACACAAGGCCACATTAGATACTCAGGGATCTTCTAGAGCCACTTGAAGAGGTATTTCAGCCAACCATGCCAGGTTGAATGTGAGACAATGGAGACAGTCACTGGAGATGCTGTTTGAGACATGAAACGACTATTAAAGCAGCATAATAACAGAAGCATTTACATTTACTGTGCTCAAAGTCTTATGGAAATCACTGGCACCTCTAGTGTCCCTGTTCCCAGCAATATGTTGCTTTGGATTGCTTACTAGCAGGGTGGGATTTTCTCAGACAACATCCTTATCCCTTCTGCAGGATTGCTCCTTCTGCGTGCTTTCAAAGCCAACAAAACAAATGACACAGCTCCCAGCTAATCTGTGTTATCTGGAAAGACAAAATCAAGGTGAAATTCAGTTTGTCAACAGGGATGTGAATGCTGACAGGAGATGGATCGGAACAGGGGAACGCTAGCTGTAGTACTGCCCGACAAGCCATTTCTCACAATCAGGATGCCTGGATGCAGACAGATTTTCTTGAGATGACACTTGATGAACTTGCTTTGTTTTGGAGTTTGGACTGATGGGATCTGTAGGAAAAGCAGGGAAATAAATCTCCAAAGCCCTGATGGCTGTGATATGGTTTTCTGTTCTGCTCCATAGTACTGGCCTGCATGGAGGAGACCAGGACTGAGAGACAGAGCCAGCCTGCCTCATTCTCCAAGGAAAAGGGGTACTTATGTTTCTTAATCCATGCCAAAATACCAGTCTCTTAGAAACAAATTTCTTGTCCTGTTTAATCTTTGCCTGCATTTGCAGTAAAGCAGATGGAGTGGATGCTGAAAAACAAAATCCTTGAGCCTGTTCCAGCTGAAGTCATTGTAAAATCAGCATCAGTGACACTGAGAATACGCTTCTTGGGACAGCAAGGACAAAGTTTGAAGTCCATTGGCCTCCAATACAACCTGGCTGATCCTCAGTCCTTTAAGACACTGTTCCTCTATGCAAGTGTTTACAACGTCCTGGCCAACTAAAAGCTCTCCCTCTTTCCAGCATCTCTCTGACATCAGTTGGCCGTGGTTTTACTGTGTTTCACTGACCAGATAGAGATCACATCCATAGCCTCAGGCAGAAGCCAGAACTATTTTACCCCAGATCATTTATTCTCTTATTGTTGCATCCTAAGGAGAACCTCTGTGAACTCTCCTATTATTGTTATCATTATTACTATTAACATATGTGAACACAGATGATGAGATGAGTAGTTGCTGCTCTTAACCAGCATATACAGCCTGGCCTCCATGGAAGTTTGGAACACTTGCTCTCAAAGCCAGTCAATTGAATCTCACCACTCTGCCCCTTGGGCAGGGCCGTCTGAAAACTCAGTGAAGAAAACCAGGTACTGAAAATCTTGGCACCTCTGCCAGAAATATTCACCCTCCTTTTGCACACAATATGAGAAAAATCAGGTTTTTCATCCTGCAGCTTGTGCACACTTTCCCCCTTTCAGCTTTCCCTGCCAAGCTCCATCCTCACATGCGTTCCTGCCTGGAACTGTGTTGTGTCAGCCTGTCTCCCAGACATCCTCTGCTTTCACAGGCAGTTTCTAGCACAAACAGCAACCCAGCTGCTGCCCCAGATGGGGAAATCTCTTTCTGCAACAGTGATGGTCAGTAAAGGTCTTGGTGGATGAAGCAACCCACGACTCACTTCTATGGGTTTTCCAGGAGATGCAGGACATTGAACTTAACTGAGATTTCCCAACAGAGTCATAGGGCTGTTACGTTGTTTGAGTAGCCAAACATGAGCCATTTCTAAACTGATGCTTTTCTCCCACTGAAACCAGATTATCTATTAAACCAAACCAAACCAAAGATTCCTGGTGAAATCAAGCTGGGTCAGCTTTCCTGAAATGAGGACATTTAGGAGGAGCATGAACTTCTCTCCCCTTTGACTTTACCTGTCCTCATACCTGGGACCAGACTGAGAAAAGAGGCAGGAGACAGCATACATCCTATAAAAGATGTCCTCTGGGAACTGTACAGGGATGCAGTGCTTCAAAATCTCACCTGAAAATAAACCAACCCCAAAAGACTGCTGTAAAATCTAGATTTTCTTGGGGTAAAATACTAAACCAGTATATAAATTAACTACGTAGGCTGTTTAAGAGCTAGCAGAGTTAAACACAATGGCATAAACTGGTAATACACGCAAAGAAAGACAACAGTGTAGTCTGCAGGATTTTACATGTATTCACTGCAGGTATCATGAGGTATCGTGACGTACACACGCAATGGAAATGAGCTGGAAGGAAGCAAGAGCACTGAGCGTTGACAAATTAGGAGACAGAGAAGAGGGAGGGGGATTAATCAGCATTAGTGCTGCTTTCAGTCACTGCTTCCCTATGGAAACTGAATTTCTCGACTCGTACCAAGTCATCCATTATCAATACATGCTGCTGTTTTCATTCCTCACTTCTCTGAGCAGGCGGCAGCAACCTCCTTGTGCTGCAGCCCTGGCTATGGTATAAAGGGGTTAATTTGCTCTCACTTCCCATCCCTTTAAATATAACCCATAAATTTGATTGTTTGCTTGTTTTTATTACAAGAGCTGTAGCTCTTCTGGAGAAAATGCACCTCACATCAATACCCTGCCGTTTTCCAAAGTGAAGTTTAAGCCTCCTTCAGCAAATGTAATGGTCACAGGTTCTAAAACCTTACGATGGCAGAAATAAGCTATTACTGGCCATGGCACAAAAGCAAAACACAAGCCCTCGCAACCCAGAGCCTGCAGCTCCAAACTATGGATGTAAGATGACATATATATAATGTAATTCTTTCTATACCTATCATACATACATATGGTACTTGCATACATATAAATATGTATACATACATATATACATATACTTGAAGTGGCCACAAATGATATCTGAGAAAAACAAGTCTCTGTTTTTCATTATTACCTGTAATTCCACCTGGGCTCATTACTTCTTTCATCAAAGTAATGAATAGAGCAATAATTCTCCCTAAAAGCTGTGCTGTGTATTTCACTGCTTGAACACCAGCCTGGCACATCAGTGGAGCGCTGGGATGGGAATTAGGAGCGGTTTGATCCAGGTGTAAGAGCTGAACTTTCTGCTTTACCCCAAAACAAGAAGAAATGCAGCAGTTACAGGAGATTTACATCTATTTTCATGCCAGACCAAATTGGAACTGGGGCGAGGCTGCAAAGCACCTGGAGGTCTTCACAAAGCCAGCACTCAGCATGAGCTGGATATTTGGCCTTGTGTCCCAGAACAAGCCAAATATAGTTTGTCCATGGGGACCAAGTGACCTCCGTGCTCCCTTCCTAACTCTGTGTGTTTTATCTGATGGGCTTCAAGGGATTTCCTCCAATTATTACAAATGTCTCCTGAGGTACATTGACAAGGATCCTGAATGTCTGTAAAACCCCTCCCTGTGAAGTCAGCCCACGGCGAAGCCTCACGGAGGAGACGTAAATCTTGGGAGGTTTTACAGGAGCTCTTCCAACACCTGTAATTCCTGTATCAGCAAACACTTTACATGTTGCTCTGGGAGCAGGATGGGGAGAAGGGAGAGTTATTTCAGAAAGCAACTACTTAATATCTACAGCTCTACATGACAGCCAGAGAAATGTAATCCCAAATAGGTTTCCTGATTTGGACTATATTAAAATATGTATATATACACTCACACACATGTAAAGTAACAGCATTTCACTCACACAGCCATCTTCCGCTGCCTGATGATGAGGAAACTCAGTCACACCCAGGATCTGCTGTGCTACCAGAATGCTGGAATAGTGAAATAGCTAAATATTCATGCTGGCTCCCTTCCGGGGGTTTTCTTTCCTAAAAAGAGGAAAATAATTGTCCCACTTAATGCAAAGGAGGCATTTGGGTGAAGAGCAGAGCTGCACAACGAGTTTTACTGGGTGGCAACAGATGCAGCATGAAAAATGAGGGAGCAGGAGGAGGCTTTTGGTGCATGGTGGTATTTTGAAAGCATACCTAATTCCGGTCAGAATAAAACCTCAGACTGCTTTGGGTGCTGTGAGGTGATGGGTTTGTAGCCTACCCTACAAACCCAGATTTGTTTTGCATAAAGCATGCCATAGCCATGAGAGGAATCAATAGAGATGCCTCTGTGTGTGCATGTTTTATATTAAGACTTAGTTGATGACTTCTCATCAGTTGAAAGAAATGTTCAGCCTCGCTGCTTGAAATTATCCAGCTGGAGCATTTTCTACTCAATCCAATCTCCAGTTAATTTGATCCTTCATTTATCTTGAACAAAGCCTCCTAATAAAAACATTTGTATTACAAATGATACACTTGATCAATGGGATTGCTTTAGGCAAGTATTTGGTAATTTGAACACTAACTATAAAAACTTCTTATTTAGTCAATGTAGCTGGCCAAAATTTGGAGTGAAAGCCCCAAAGCTGTACATCACTAAACAAGCCAGACTGTAGTTAAATATCAGGTTATACAGATGTTCTTTCCAACATTATTGCTAGAGCTGGTGAGTGTAATCTGTGTAATATTAGCCCTAATTATTTTCTGTAAGATGATTAATTATTTGGTTCACTCAAAGTGATAAGAATGGAATGAATCAAAATAAAAAGCTGGATGGGCAGGGAACTATTATTATTCTTTCAATCCTATAACTCTTTTGATCAAATCAATAAGATAAAGACAAAGATGGGAAAAGCCAATGAGCAGACGCAAGAACAGTACCCAGGTTTGGTAGATAGTAATAGCAAATGCATATATATAGTATATATATATACTATACAATAGTATTTGGTAGATAGTAGGTAGATGCAGGTTGCTAGTAGACCCATTGCAGGGGCTGGGAAGCTGCCCTTGGGAGCACTCAGGTCTGCTGCATCTCTGAGCTGGCTTTTCAAACATAGGAGAGCTTCAGCATCAGGGGCTGCTCTGCAATGGGTGATACGGTCTCCCCCCAGACTCGGGTCTGAAGCAGGAAACATTTTTTCTTGGCAGCCAAAGTGGATTTCTGCTTTATTGTGTCTGTTACTGTCCCTGGATGCTTTGAGAAGCAATCACAGTGTTTGGATTTTTAGCCCATGTTTATTCTCATTAATGGTGCTATTAATCTATATTTTCCCCTGGTCTCAACAGACCACTCACTCAGAGGTGCTCCTGGAAAACAAAGACAAATGCTCTTGGAAAGCAAACCCAAATTGCAGGTCATGATTCCTGTTCTATGCTATATATGTGAAAAGTGAAATATGCAGCTCATGATTCCTGTTCTATGCTATATATCTGAAAAGTGAAATAAGTCCTCTGTTTACCCAGATTTGCGCAGGAATACACTGAAAGACTTGTAGTAGCTCCAGCATCCCTCCTGCACCTTGCTCAAAGAGCTTGATTTTGACACAAGTACCAGCAGACACGTTATGGAAACAGTTCAGAAGGTCTAAAAACTGCTCACAGTGTACATCAGGCTATTTTTCTGCTTGTTTCTTCATCCCTTTTAAATCAGCATTTTCAGGACTCCATTTGAAATGGAAGACCAGGAAGCAGCAGGGCGAGGACTCTCCTGTCACATCGCGCACCAACTTGTACAGCTCAACAGCCTCAAATCTCTTTCAATCCATCACTTATTTCCCTCTAGAAACTTTCTTCTTCCTCCCTGTATTGTCTTTGACTGTTATTTATTTATCTGGTTGGTTGACTTCAAGGGACATTTCTCCTGGCTGGATAAAGACATTTTGCAAACAAATGCATGGAAACATTTCTGATGGCGCTGCAGAATGAGCGGGTACGTTGGGTCCCTGTGGGCAGGTAATGCTTTGTGTCAGTCAGCAGCCACTGCTCTGCTCTATTAAGGAGCAGCATTTTTACAGCTGGCACGGCTGCTGGAACAACAGGCCCCAAGCAGTGGCAAGGACCAAAGCAGGAGGAATTAAAAGGCTGCTCGAGGTTCCACGGGGCTCTAAGGGCTCCGCTGGGGAGCATCAAAAAGAATTAGAAAGGGCTTTTATTGACAAGGATATGTTGCTTGTGCTTTGATACACACACAAAGGAGAGTAATTGTAAATATGGGGAGGAAGGCTCTCCGTGGCTGAAACTATCATTTATACCCTGTGCAGAGTTAAAAAAACTCCTCAACTAAGAACCTGAGTAGAGACTCTACCTCTTGTAGTGTTTTACAAGGCACCCCAAAGGGCCCAGGACCCAAACAAGGGTAGCTAAATAGGCAGAAAGGATTTATAAAGGAGCAATACATAACGAACATTTTTTCACCCTGCTTCAAAGAGCTCCATTTCTCCCAAGACACCGAGAGGGAAAGATGTGCATCACCATCATCAAAGTGCTCTGCAAAACAATCACCTCTGGGCGAGGCTGCTGAAGGAGAGGCAAACATGGTGAGGCATCCGTTCAGCATCTGGAGAGGAGAGAATCTGCTTTGAGGCGCTTCGACGTTTACTTTATGTGAGAAATCATCTCTCTAGCTGCAATACTTCACAAGTGAGACATATCAAGTGAATGGAATCCACGCAAATGAGGTCGTTAGCATAACCGAATACGCTTTTCGTTCCTTCAAGAATGAAAAATATGAGTAATTCCCTGGCAAGGCCCAATTACTGGCTGCCAGCACTAGCACATGGCTTATATCTATTATGAAATAATAAGATAACATTAATAAGATTCCCAGAAAGAACATTAGACAGCCAATCTCCCAACTGTGTACAAGCAGCCTAACTATTCAGACTGTCTCCTGCCTGCGTAGCTCAGCACTTGCCAGGTCTTTCTTGTCATCATCAGTGAAAGAAGTTCAGGTCCAGCAGCTTTTAAGCAAGAGGCGCTGAGTGGGAAATGGGGTGAGAGCTCTGGGAGTGCTGAAATATGCCAGGTAGCTGTTCTATTTTAAGGAGCTTCCATATCAGACATAAATGTGAGAGCTACAGCAAACAATCACACCGCTCATGAAACGTTACTGTAGATACAGAGTGATGCCGGCAGCTGTATATCGGGTTGTTAACCTGCACAGGCATGGCTCAGATGTGCTGCAGTCTTTCCAGCCTCTAACTCTCAGAGTGTCTGAATCATCCTTTTTTAGCCCATTTCCTTGTGTTCCTGAGGCTCAAGACCCTGTATGCACGCACAGCATCCAGACCTGTTTCATGGGCGTACCAGCACAGGCAAGGAACCGGGCTTGTGGTCTTTTATATGAGCATCACCCCCTCTTCCTGAGATACCTATGGAGATAAGCTTAAAGCAATCCAAAAATAGACCAAAAGACATACATATAGCTAAGCATAACAACACACTTTGCTCAGAAGCCTGGTCAGACATGAGGCAGCTGAGATTTCCATCACTGTTACGTAGAAAGATGCATCTCAGGCATCCAGCTCTCCAGGGCCAAGGGCACACTGATACCAGCAGCCAGACGCTGCAAGTTTGGCACGCGGCTAAATTGGCTCCACAGCCTCACTGGCCCTTGTCGGGGAAGGGAAGATGCTGAGTCTCAGCACAGAGGGCTGTAATGAGGATTAATAAGGCGTGTGAAGACACTCTGTAATTGTCCGGCTGGCTGTTTCCTTTGCACCTTATGTTATCATTTATGCTCGTGCAAAGTGGCTGTAAAATGCTCCAGGTCTGATTCAATATAACTCTGCAGACTCTTTGTACAGGTGTAAATTGCTCTGTGCTGTTCAGGGCAATGTCTAAATGCAAACTAATCTTATACCTCTGTTGTCTTTTTTTAATCCCGTAAACTCCTCTGCAGCCAATTGAGCAATTTAATGCCCAAACAACTACAAAATGTCAGTTATTTAATGCATGAATTTACTCCCCAGAATCAGAATTTGCAGTGCTGGCCCTGAGGACGGCTGGAGCTGCTGTGGTCCTGTGAGCTGGCCACTGCCATAAGACCAAACAGAGGACCATTCACATTATAAACCTCAGGGGCGGGTGCCCAGTGGTGGTGAGCCTGAACCCAGGTGAAGCCATGAAAAATGAAGTAATGACATAATTTTGGAGGGAATGGGCAAAAACCAATACCTGACCCTGCTGAGACACAGGAAACAAACAACTGCAGACCTACGGCAGCTGTAAAATGAGCTTGAACTAAAACATACGAGCTGATATTACAGGGAATAACCCTTAAGAGGTGGAAGGATTTGATAGATGCACTCCTACAGGTAGCTTCAATCTCTGGCAGCTGCAAGGCTTCAGTAATGAATGTCAGACTGCTGGCCAGCTGTGAGGGGAATAAACATCTATTTGCCTTCAGTGGAAGTAGCATCAGTTTGACATATGACATTCAAATGATATGAACTTTAAAAGTGTGGTTGAATGACTGCTGTTTGACTTGAAAGCTTGAATCTGACGGAGGAGCATCACAGCTGTTTACCTTAGCTCTGTGGGGAACTGAACCACTGGGCTTAAAAATGAAAGATCAAAGTGCTTCTGCAAATTCAGGTCATGGCGTGTTGCGTGTCCAGCTGATAGTGTATGTGCGCCTGAGCGACTACAGGGGTAAAGATGGGTCCTCATGTTGTTGTGCCCTTCAGCTCTGAAGATGACTGCTGGCACAGAGAGGACTGAGGAGCCACGCAGGCATCTCTGTGTGACAGATGAGGAGAAGCTGGGGAGGGATGAAATCTGGGGCTTTGGGGTGGAATGGAGTGAAAAAAGGGGTTTTTCCCACCTGGTCCAGCACCCTTTCTCCTAGCATCCTTCTTCTAGCATCCTTCTCCATAACGGTGGGCCTCTCGGTGAGGCTTTTCTGCATTTTGCCTTGTAGGACACCAGCTGAGCCTGCACCATGTCCATAACCAGCTCGGTTTTGAGCTGTCTAAGAAACGAGCGCTACAGAGAATTTACCTCTCTATTTTAGGAGACTTTGTTATGCACATGTTACATTAGCCTGTCAGCTTAATACGCGCAGTCATAACACTTTTATAACCAACCTGCTGAAGGGCTTTTGCTTGCAATCCTCATGCTAAAACAAGAGCTCAGGACCAAAGCTGCTGCAGGAAAAAAATCACTGCTTCCTGACCTTTGGGCAGACTCTGTGGGCTGATTATTCCATCAATATTAACTGAATGGAGCATTCGATAAGGGTGTCTGGAGGCCTGTTTCTCCTCAGCAGCAGGTCCACTACAGCACCAGCAGCAATAATGTGGACAACCTCTGTGCAAGCCTGGGTCAGGGTCAGGAAAGCTCCAAGCGTCTTGGAATTGTGGCAGACACAGCTACTTTCAAAGGGACTTTAAAGGCCCCTTTACCCAGGGACCTTTTGCTCACTGGCTTGCACAGTGATGGGAAAGGCCTGGGAACCAGTGAAGCACTCAAGCATGTTAAGCCCAGCAGCGATACCACTTCACTGAATGAGCACCATCTCAAGTGCAAGTGGGTGCTCTTGCTTGAAACAGGCCTAAATAATTGAAGCACAAGTGAACAGAGAAGGATTTGGATGATGCAACTTGATGGTGAGCTATCCTTACAGCAGGAGCTGTTGCTGAGCTGAAGCTATGTTTGCATTAGGAAGCAGCCCTGTGATGTAGGAGGGAAATGTGCAGAGCAAAGGATTTGATGCTGAGAGCCCTATATTCATCCTATGTGCTTTTTTTAGGGGGAGTAGAGGACTTGCTTCAAGCTGCCAGCAGCTGGAGCATGTTAGATGAGCTCCTGAAGCACTTCTGCTTTAGTGTCCTCCAAAAGGAAACCCATTTGCTCACTCCGTGACCTTGTTGTGATTGGAATCAAAGCATGGCATAAAGTGGACACACAGAAAAGTTCACTGTTGCCTAACTGTAAGTAATAATAATAAATTATACCCAGGTAAACTGGGGTACATGGCTGTTGAAGAGCACAGCCTTCTGGCTACAGGGCAGTGGTTCATGCTCTGGAAACCAGACAGGAAAGGGTTGACACAGAACATCCTCCAAATAGCTGCTCAGGCTAGGATAAAGCCAAGAAACTGCTCTATGTACTTTGCCTGCTGGAAAACTCACAGGGTCTGAGTGATTCCCATTGCAAGGTCCAACCCAACCACTCCACAAAGCCAAAACCTGATGGCAAACCTCTCTCTACAACAAGTTGGAACCAACGAAGGTGTGCACCTTCTGCTCCCAAGCATAACCAAATTCAGCAAAATGAATACGACATTTGGCACACCTCAACCTCGTTTCGCCCCTTGCCAGAGTCCTGTGCAGGTGCCGGGAGACAAAGCAGTGTTGTGCATTCACCCCTTGCTTCATCGGCATGGGGTGCCAGCAGATGAAGATGCTTTTGAACAGAGATGAGGCTGAAATCCTTTGACACCTGCAAGTGAACTGTATATTATGGAAATGTTAAGCAGCTTTGTGAGAAAGATTATCCTGAGGGATATTTTCCATAATGTTGACATTTGTGCGAGTGATTAATTCCAGCGCAGGCATGGAGTGAGGAGGCAAAACACTTCCTTCGCTGTCATAGAGCAAGCTATAGCCTTTACTCCAGCAAGGGTATTAATTCATCCCTGACCTGTGACACTGTGCGTGACTTGATCAGCCTCATCTCCTCGGTCACCTCTCAAGGCACAGACGTGAGGATTTTCCATGCCCCTTTCCATGAACTGCTGTGGCAGTGCAGGCACTTTTCGGCTGTTTGTTCTCCAGGGGTCTGACTGCTTCTATATATTGCTGCTCTCCCCTGAGATGTGCCATCACAGTCAAACAGTGCCCTGGCTTTAGAAAGCGGACAGTAACGGCTGAACATCAGGATGAATGGTTACCTTTATACGTTGGGGGCAGAAGGGAGCTGCACTGCGGCAGGTTAGGAAGGCAGAAGGGGAAGCTGCTGCTGCTGGAGCTGCTGAGAATTTTCTAACCCGCTCACCCAGCTCCTTGGGGGCTTGGTAGGGAAGCAGCCTCACTCTTCCCCGGCACTTCCAGTCAAGGGTGTCTTTCACTGGGCAATTCAATCTGCTGCAGAACGGTTATTGTGCCTCTGCAGTTTCCTACTCAATTCCTAAAAAATCTAGAAAGGAAGCACAAAATCAATGTGTAATAATATATGTATAATAGATCTATATGTAAAAGAATATAAAAGAAGTATAAAACCTGCTAAGTAGTGAATAAAGCTCCTGAGCCCAATTTTGCAATAGGAACCACTACACTATCGATGACTCTACTCTGCCATTTATTTTGGACTGTTGTATCTTAAACTCTGCATCTCCAGAAGCAGCTCTTAGTACTGATGGTACACACAGAGATTCATTCAGGATAAAACAAGGTTTCATCTCCCAGGAATCCTAGCAGCATTCTGTATGGCACTGACTGGGCTGGATGGACATGCACATGCAAGTATTTCACCCAGTGCTGAAATTTGACAGCTTGGAAGCAG
>WYDI02022611.1:115738-138588 GCA_009867235.2 Psittacus erithacus | reverse complement strand
CATGAAACCTTTCTTGTCCAGAACCAGAGGGATCTTGAGCAAGAGATAAAAACAAAATAGCCATGTAAGCTGGGAAAAAGGACAGTCATGACACTGATAGGACCCCTGTAGCCCACATACACCTTGGCCATCTCTTGTTTTCAATGCATTTCCTAACTTACGGGCGTACTTATAGTAGGACTATTACTATAACTCACACAAAGCAGTTATGATTTGGGGTTTAACAGCCCTCAGCTCTTGAATAAACTGCTTAGTGAATTCTGGCTTTAACATGGCATGGTCCTAAGAGGTTGGTGCACTGATAAATAGGCTACGCATGGAGGGGAAACCCAGCCAAAATCCATCTGGGAGCTGCAGCTGAGGAGGGACACACAGCACCATGGTTAATGCTGAAGTGTGTAAGCACTAAGGGGAACTAGATTGTAATGGGAGCTGGAGGAGCAATATGCTCTCCAGAAAGAATGAAACTAAGATTGCTGCTCAGGCTGAGTACCAAGGGAAAAGGGATTGGCTCCCATAGGATAGGCTGGAAAGCTCAGTAAAAGAAGCATTGAATGCGGGTGTTCAAGGGAGTCATCTTGCAGAGGAGGGAAGAGTGTTTTACCAAGTGTCCTCCATCAATTCAATCCCAGCTCTCCTTCTCTCCATCAAGACAAAGGTGATACACCCCCAACCCAACAAATTACATTAACATCCCCATAAGCTTTGTTTCAGGAAATGTAAGTAATGTGGGTCAGAGCACAATGTGCCATCAATGAGGAGCGAGGGGAGGCTGCAGCTGCCATGTATATGTATTCCATAGGCATGCTTTGGCATGAATTTCTCCCTCCCACTCTGATCTGATGTACATGACATCTTCTGTAGAGAAAAGGGCTGAAAGAGCCCCCATAAACCTATGGGCACCAATAATACAATACATATTTAACTTGTCTCCTTTTAATTAAAGGCAGTTATAAAAAGAATCAATTTTATGGATTGCAGAGGACTAGAAAAATGTCATTAGACTTGGGGGAGGGTGGATAGGTCACTGCATTGTTAATGGACTATTACAGTCTTTCACCTCCAGGTTACTAGTTGAGCTGCAATCTGAATGTGCAGATATTCCAGCTGAGCACCCGTGCCAAGCAATAATTTAATAAGGATTTTTCTGTTTCTTACAACAAATGTCCTTTGAATACACTTGCTGTCCCCTCTGCTCTGATTCCCAAGCTCGCCTCGTGAATGAAATGCATTAATGGCGCAGCCTTTTGCGGCAGCCAGTGCAGAAAGCCAGGATGGGGCTGGAAACTAACACCAAAAATAGAGCTACCTGCCTCGGAGTCACAGGGATGTGCCATTATTCCAGGAGGATATTCCCTTTCTGCTCTCTGGAGCAAGGTCTTCCTGAGCCTGGTCAAGGCAGACTGGCAGTGCACCACTGGGGAGCAAGAACCCCACAACTTCGGTGTGCCCAAAGAGAAGCAAAGGACTGCAGGGATTTCAGCCTGACATATTCCACCAACATTAAATTTGCTCCTCTAAAGGCTTAAAAAAACGTAGCAGTAACTCGTGGTGAACCATTGAAATTAACGGAGAAGATTTAAATGCAGCTATTCCCATATGCCTCTCTAATCCCCAGTGAACTCCTCCTCCCTGATCTCTGCATGAAGTAATAAAACCCAAGGCTGCAGACGAGGTTCAGTGGTCCTGATGCTAGCAGCCTCTGAACCCCCGGGGGGGAGGAAAGGGATTTAATGTGCATGAGAGACAGTTCCCCATTTGTCCTGAGATGTATGCAAAAGATACTGTAGAGGACCATCTCAGTGGGACTGAAGGGCAGATAATGAAACACATCATCCCATATCCTCACCGGTGTGTCTTTGCAGGTTCTGAATGAGAAGTTTTGCAGCAGGGCAACCACAGCCACTTTCATGATGAGGAGAGCAAACCTCATTCCAATGCAGTTCCTAGAGCCAGCCCCAAAGAGCAGGAAGGTGTAGGGGTCAATAAGACTCTGCTCTCTTTACTGAACCTGATTACAGCAACAAAAAGGAAGTTAGAGCTGTGGTTGTGCAAGGTTTCAATTCTGAAGTGATGAGGGGTCTGGGTAGGCAAAAGCTTTTTGTGTTTCTGTGCATATTAGAAGAATCAAGCTAAGTCCCTTAGTTCTGTCTCAGTGGACACCTCATGCCTCTGCTTTTATCCTGCTGCTTGGAGCTGGTTGTGCATCTCCAGGTGCATCAGGTGAACAGGGAATACGTGGAATATGCTGATGGGTTTTGTCACTACTCTTTTCTCAGAACTCCCTCTCAACTCCAAAAACTGAACCCAGATTTCAAACCCTAAACCTCACAGGTCTACAGCTTCACGTCTTCCCTTTAGATCAAAGCACCGAGTGAACACAGACATTCTCCCCCTGTGTGACTAAAGGCAGGGTTGCTTTTGAGACACGCCAGCCAGTCCTTTCCTCATCATGAAAAACAGGGAAGAACAATCAGCTTCACAGAGAAACTTGCCACTGAGCATTTTCAGTCATACTTCTTAGTGATCAGTTATTTTTCATGTCAGAAAGCTTTTCATTCCCAGTGCATGAGGTCCAGGTACAAACCTCAGCCATGCTAAGTCAGCAGTGAGCAGTAACCTCACTACTGAGACACCAGCACATCCCTCTTATGAACACCCAGGAAGACAAGTGATCCCGAAAGAGCTCCTGCCCAGATACCCCATGTCCAGTAACATGCCCATTGCTAGAGTACCCCCATTTGGGTGGTTCCCTCTGCATTCAACACAAGGTGACCATAGGGGTCCATAGGTGATTTCAGCGGCATCCATCTCCCTCCCTAACTTCTGCCTGATACTGCTATGGTTTGTCCCAGAGATCACCACATCCCCACACTGGGGTTAGCTTCCAGGGGTATTTCAGCTCCTGGTGCAAGGGTACAAATGTGGTCCTGCGCTCTCTGGACCAGCCCTCAGCATCTTTGTGGCCACCAGGTCTGCCTTGGGCTATTGCTTCATTTCATAGGGTCTGTCAGAGACTTCCAAGCAAAGACTGTTTCATGACTTGAGCTGAAAAATTAAGTTTTATTTCCTACCCATCTTTGCCCTTCCACTGCTGATTCGCATGGCATCGTGCCAGTCACCCAATGGCTCTTGTTATAATATCTGGCCATAAAGCCCTCAGTGTTACAGCTGCTGGGAGCTGCTCTCACTGTTGCTTCCTTCAATGCAGTTAATTAAATTCCATGCACAGTTTATGGATGTAGATCATAAAACTCCCCTCATGCTAATGCTGGGACTAGATGTCAGACAATGATAAATGCCTAATTTAAATGTTATAATCATGCATTCCCCACTTTCACTGACATTTCCACTCCCAGGGCTAAGGTTGAGCATGCAGCATTCCCCCTGCCTGGCCCTCACCTCTCAGGCCTGAACTCCTCTGGCTCCAGCCAGTATGCCGGCTCATGGTGCAGCATGTAGGCTGGGATCATGACCACCATGTGCTTTGGAATAGTCACGCTGTTGAGCTCCATGGTCTTCCTGCAGACCCTGTCAATCCAGCCCACAGGGGGGAAGAGCTGGATGGATTCATTCACCACCATATCGAAGTGCTCCATCTGTGTGATGGCATTATATGTGGGAGCAGCCTGGAGAGAGGAATCAGGATGGTTGGGAACATGGGACTTCAGCCGCCACCCCAGCAAACCTGTGATGCTTCCCCTCCACACACTAGAGTCCAGAGGAGAGAAAACCTCAGTGCCAGCATCTCCTCCACTCTGCCTTGCTTCCAACCTGCCTTTTGGCACAACCCTAGCATCTCCCCACCTTCCTTTACCTTGTTGGGCAGGTATGCATTGATCTCGTCCTAGAGTCGCCGCTGCACATCAGGGTGGGTGGCCAGGTTGTATGATAAATAGCTGAGGGTGGAGCTGGTGGTCTCATAGCCAGCAATGACAAAGACAAGAGCCTGGGCCAGAATCTCCTCATCACTTAATGCTGAAAAGATGCATAAAAGCGCATGCAAGAAGCTGAAAACTACAACTTTGGGAATTCAGGATCCCACTTGTCAATCTAAGCAGTGCTATTCATATACTCAACAGTTGGTAAGAGAACAGCTAACCTTCTGGTACCACAAAGAGGTGAATCTGTTGTACAGCCAGAAAACTGCTGTTGAGATCAGCAGTTACGTTGCTCTCTTTAAGAGCAGAATCAAGGTATGTGCAGCCTGAGAAGTCTCTGCTATCTCCTGGGGCATATTCCAGGGAAAGCTGGAGATGAAGAGATGTCCAGCAGCTGCTCGAAAGCATGAGGTGAGCTTTGTGCTGCTGAGAGATTAGTAGCCCTGAGCATATTATGGCAGTGCTAATAAGGACAATGCAGGATTTAACACTGGTCGTGCAGTAGTGTGCGATTGCTGTCAGGATGCAGCCTGTAGTGCAGGACATCATACAAATATCCCGCCCTGGCACCTCAGAGTTTACAAGCAGCCTGCTTTGATTGAGATTGATGGGCTGGGGCTATGCCTTGGCTGAGCCATTACTTTCTAAATCTAACAGTTTACCCAGGATGAGGCACAGAGAAGAGCTCACAGATGAAGGTGCTCACAGATGAAGGTACACACAGCACATGTGCTTTGTGTGCTTTATGAAACACAGCCAAAGGCGCTGGCCTTGAGAAGAGAAAATAAAAAATGGGGGTAAGGAGATACTCATCCTGTTTGCTCTTTGTTGGGCAAACAGACCTCAGCGTTTATCACAGGAAATGGGATATAATAAAATACAGTTGATATGATAAGCATCATTATGGCCCCATTACTGAGACCTTGAATCTCCTGTACGATTAATGACTAAAATCCTCTCCTACTTCCTTCCTTTACATACACAAGGAACTACCATGCTTTCTGCTGAGAGGAGGACATATCTCAATGTTTACATGTGTAGGAGTTGATCTCAGTGGACTTGGAGCTGTCATGTGAGCTCTGTGAGTCAACCATCAGTTGCAGGAGATCAATCCGGTCCTGGGGACAGGGAAGGTGTGGTGGGGAGGAGACAAACCTTGACCAGCACAAGCTCCTTGCTGAGAGCTGCTCCATACACAGCCCCAGGGGCAGGCTCACGGTTTCAGGGCATGTTGAGGTTCAGACTGGAGATGCAGATACCTTCGCCATGTGGAAGCCCAGGGGATGCCACCAGGTCCCTCCTGAACTCAGAAGGACAGCACAGTGGAGAGGAGAGGCCCCTGCAGCTGGACTCACTGTGCTGCTGCCCTTTTCCCTTTCCTTCTTCATTTTCAGGAAGATGCCCTTGAAGAAGTCCATGACTCTTGAGGGTAACAGAGTCACATTCATCTTTCCCAGCACTGGGGTAACAAAGGGGAATAACACTAAAAGCAGAGAAAAGAACAATGTGTTTTAGGCCAAAGGGGCCCAAGAAACTCAAAAGTGGCACAAAACATAGAAAGGAGAGGGGCAAATCTGGACCTTGGCCCCCCCAAATTCTTTTTGTTGTCTTCAGCTGTCCATCATGTCTCTGCAAAAAAGGTCTCTGCTTGTAGGAGGATGCTGCTAAGACCCACATGGGATCCATTAACCTTGATTGTGCTAGGGTAAATGTAATCCAGCAAAGTGCTGAGCATCTCCCATATGATAAGAGAGGCCTCAAGGTTACTAAGGGAGCTACGAGGCAATGCAGGTGGTCACCAGCCCTGACATCAGTTCAGGGCTGTATGAGATGAGGTGTGTCATACCTAATACGAGCACAGGATTTGAGACTGAATTGGAGAAACTTCTCCATGTTGGTGACAAAAGGGTCACGGGGTTGCTCATGGAGTCGATATTCACACTGACAGAAGTGCTGGCCACCACAGGCATGCTGTAGGCTCCAAAAGTGCTACGTAGAGAAGAAGAAAGAGTGAATGGGATGTACCCAACCAGACTAATGAATAAGAGCCCATCTGGGAACAATCCTTGAGAGAGGGAATGTCTTCATCGAGCACTCGGTGCAGAGTCCTAACATAGCGGGTCCTGCCCTGGTTTGGCAGTAACTCAAGTTTCCGCACTTGCATTCACCTCCCGAATTTTTCCAGCATCAAAGCCCCAGGCAGCAGTTGGAAAGCACTGAACTGCAGCCCCGGGTAACAAAGACTGTGGTGTGATTTCCATCTGCAAAAGAGATAGCAAAAATGACATCCGAAACTACCACACCTCGCAGAGCTTCTGGAATCAGTGCAGCTCCTTCCTCAGAATGCATCCCCAGTGAAAGGAAATGGTGAACAGAGCGCAGCTATCCCATCTGAGCAGAGCAGAGCAAAACAAGCCCCCTGCTGAGGAACATACCATGCCCAGGACCACGATGGAGTTTGTCTTCATAGCTGACAAGGGGTTTATGCTGCAGCATGGAAAAGGCTCTCCAAAACATCCCCTTCCCCACACTGAACACAAACTCTTTCCTGCCAGCCCCACACAGTTACTCACTCCTTTATGGTCATGATCTCAGCGTTGGCCACTTTCTTCTCCATGTTTTTCACTAGTTTTTCACCATAGTGATTAATGATAGGGAACATCTGAAAGCAGAAGGCACTGTTGACTCTTTTACCTCTACCAAAGAAGGCTGGGCAGTTGCCCCATTTGAAGGGAAGGTCTGTACTCAGAAATGGCCCAGTCCTGCTCCAGCTGTTGCCAAGTACCAGTGGCTCCTACTTTATCTCCTTCAGCTTTCCACTGGTGAAGGCTGGAGACAGCACAGTACAAATCCTTTTCCACTTCTCATCTTCAGCCACGCTGATGGCTGACCCCAGGATCCCATTCAAACCCAAGTTCTGCGCAGGAAGAATGTTACAGCAAAAGGGACGTGGTTATACAAGAGGATGAGTGAAGGTTTCCAGCTCCTTTCTACACCATAGAAATGCAAACAAAAGAAGACCCACCAAGTCAAAAAGAGTTTTGGCTTGGCCCCTGAAGTCACATCAGCTCTACCTCAATCAGCAAACAGAAACAGTCCTAAGTGACATAAGCTTTAGGGTACATTCAGGCTGATGTCCCACTGTCCCAACCAGAGTGGCCTTTACACCTTCAAAGCAGGGTTTTATTGTTGATACCATCAATAGAGAGCAACTGCTTGCTGAAGGGCTCAAAGAACACTTCCTTTCTTGCTGCAAGCGCTCTGTACTGGAGAGCAAAGCACAGGGCTAAATACTGACCCGGCGATTGGTAAGAATGGTGTAGCACTCTTTCACCAGGGTATTTTTGATGAGGATGGGCTCCAAAACGGCCAACACAGGCTGCCTGCCATCAAAATCCTAAGCCAAGAGAAACACACAGCCAGAGCATTGCTCACGGTCAGTTAAAGCATAAGCAGCCTGCTTTGTCTGTGGCCAGAGCCATGCACATCAACTGCTGCAGCCCAAAGTGTCTGGGCCAGCTGAGTCCTCTCTGACAAAACAGCCAAAGGGATGATGCTGAAACTGCTTTATTACGTAGTAAAATAGGAGAAAGGGAAAGAAAGTGCCAAACCCAGGCAGCATGAGCACTTCTAGCTGAGTTGCCAAAGCAGTGTGGGTTTAGATAAAGGGCATCTTTTGCCATAACAGTGATCCCCTGCACTTGGGCTGCGTGAGCTCTGTTTCCACAACTGGTAGCTGGAGTCAACAAATCCACATTGAAGAGTCTACATGAGGGGTAAAGAGATTTCCCTGCCTGGCCTAGGAGGCAATGAGGGTGGAAAAGCTCATCTGCCTCCTCCATTTTCCAAATAACAGAGTCAGAAAAGCTTAAAAGCCATGGTCTGGGCTAAAGAGCAGGGAGCTTTGGTGGACAGCTGAGGGGAGCTGCTGTCTTCAAGAGGCTTGAGAACCTTTAATCCTTCCAAAGAATGCCCTGGATTTCATGAAGCCTCCCCAGATCTATTTTTGCACAACAGTTTTGCTTTGGTTTGAGAGGTTCTCAATAGAAACAGGGTAAGAGGCTCCTGCACAGCACCAGCGCTGCGCAGGGAGCAGGGAGGGAGGCTGAAAGGCAGCTCATGCCCTGGCTGTGGGAGAGGCAGGAAGCAAGATGAAAACCACTGTGGCAGCCTGCAGCTTGCTTTCTGCTCCAGACAGCCAGAAAAGCAGCTTCAAAGGCGTGAGGCTCAGTGTGACACCAAGCAGTGGAGGGCGTATTCAAAGCTTATGCAAACAAATGATTCCCTGAACTGGGCACCGTTATCCCAGCCCTGCACCCTGCTGAAACCCCAGCAAGAGAGAAGCCTTGGAGAGATGGCTGGAGACTTTCCCTGTAGTGAACCTGTGTTTTCATTCAGCGCAGGTTTACAGTGCTGAGGCATGGTGGCCATGTACCCCTTTCCATTCTATTTTGGGGCCATGGAGCACCCCAAGTGGGCAGTTTTGTTCTGCAAAAGGAAACTCACCCCCAGATTTTGCCATACTTTTCAAAGCACTTCTGATCAAACTCCAGGGCTCCCTGCAACAGAAGAAACAAAGTTTGCCAGTGAGGAGTGATTAAAGCAGGGCACGGCTGGCAGGGCCATACGCATCCCACAGACCCAGGGTAAGCGGCAGAGATTGGGGTGCCACTTAAGCATCATGTAGACATAGGGGACATTCGTGCAGGAGGGGCAAAGAGCATAGAGGGAGGGGAGAAAAAGCACTTTCAACTTCCACTAGCCATCCTGAGCTACCTTTGCAATGAAAACAACGTACAACAGGGGACACAGTTTCAGCGTGAACAGTTAGCAGACACAGCTAGATACCATGGCATCCTTTCACCTTCAACTCAGTAAGTTAGAGCTGCTACTGCTTTGTTCTTGTGAAAACTGCTCCTGCAGTTACAGACTGGAGTGGTGATGGCTTTTGTGTTTTGCTTTGTTTCCATTAAGGCTCTAACTGATGCTACATGCAAGGATGAAACTTATGGGACACAACATTCACCATGCATTAAACCATTAGTAAGAGACCACCTGCATGCTGTAAACCTAGTAAACACAAACCAAACACCTCTTTCATTGAAGCTAGTACATTCTGGTGCGCATTTACAGTCAGCTACCTGGGACCATCTACTACCTACTTACTTGGTAAGGTGTGGGAACTTTGTCATATTTGAGTTTTATTTAGAAACCTATTTGTCTGGCTTAGCCTCAGGCTGGCCCATCAGCAGTGGCTTTATTGGGCTTTGCTGGGGCTAATTCAGCCTCTTCATGGGGATGACACAAAGCACATGAAGTTCTCAGGAATTAGCAGTTTCGAACATCTCCCCATTGTTCTTCTTTCTTTGTTTCCAACAGAATTTCAGCTGCTGGGGGGGAGGCACAAATCCAGGGAGAAACTGAGAGCTGAAATTACAAAGCACATGAAAAATACAGCACACCTCATTCAGGTCAGCCTGAATTTGTGTGTTCTCTGCGTGCCCAAATTGCTCCCTACCTGAAAGCATCGTTTCCATCTGACTGCATCAAGGGCAGAGGAAAGAGATGGGGGAAAAACAGCACCAGCTACAAATAAGCATCTAAGACAGCCTCAGAGCAGCAGCTGCTGGTACTCACATGCCAGTACTTACTCCAGGCCGTGGCCCAGGAATGCCCAGCTTATTGCAGGTCTGGAAAGGCCACACACCATAGCTGCCAAGCAAAGGGCACGTGAGATGCATTTACGCAATGAAAAGAGAATATTCTTCATCCTGAGCACAGTGAACAGCTTTAATAACCAGTTTCTGACCCCCAGAGAAAGACGGAGTTATGGACCAGCTGAGGACACTCCTGCAATAAATGTAGGATCATGTGAGGTACAAGATAAGTGAGGGTACACTGTGATAGAAGACAAGGGTCGGGCAGAGCTACAGCCCAGCTTAGGCAAACACAGTGTACCTGGGCACACTCAGGGGCCACATTTAGTTCCCTAGATCAGACAACAGTGACTGAGGTGACTGAGGAGGGATCTCAGAGGGATTAAGTTCTCAAGCTGAGACCTGCCCTTGTGTTTGTCTTTGCAAAGAGCAGCGGTGATGCTCGGGTGGTGGGGCCACAGCAGCACAGCAGCACAGCAGCCAAGGAGGGACATAAATTACAGCAGCAAAATGAAGTTTTTGCCTGTGTAGCTCACTACAGCTCCCCTGAGCAACATAAGCAAAAGGGCACTTTTGCCAACATAACTATTTAAACAAGGGCTTCTGCTGGTACAAGCACACAGGCAGACACAGGCATCACCCACTGCCCTGCTCCCAGCTTGCAGAACCCAAGGACACCCTGTCCCCTTTGCTGCCACTGGAGCTTGATGTGGTTAAGAACATGGAAGTTACTTCTCCTTTTGGATCTGATGAGAAGAGCAAACAGGTCAGTAAGTCCCACGCTGGTTGCCTCTCACTCAGCCCATCTTCTTTCTTCCCTTCAAGGTGGCAATGGAAGGGCACAGGGAGCCCTGGAGCACCCCTTTACCAGCCCTTGACCCTGCCTTGAAGGTAGCACTGGAAGACTGAAGATGAGCTTTTGACACTAATCATGTACTTGGTCACCTCATGCAGAGGGTGATGACCCTAGTCCCTCCCCAGCTGCAGGCACAGGGCTCTCCTCCTCCCCAGTCACGCTGAGGGACCAGTCTCTACTCACAGGACCAGAAGGCTAAGGAAAAGGATGAGGAGCAGCCAAGTGACAAGAGAAAAGTTTGGCATGAGGTCCATTGCATGTCCCAGCCTGCCCTGAGAGCATTCGTCTCCTGTGAAGCCTGGCCTCAGCCATGGCCACACTCACATGACAGAAGGAGGGGTTGTCTTGCCTGTTGGTTGCTCAAACTTTAACCCTTGGGCAGGTTCCTCCCTGTATTAGGATGTCAATAAGGTGCCCAGTTCCAAATGTCTTGAGAAACTGCTGAAAGGAGAGATTTTACAAGAGGAAAAGTTAATAAAGGGTGTCAACTCCTTAACTCCTTTCTCCTGCCTCAGCCCCAACAGCTATGGGCTTCACAGGCGACTGCAAGGGAGCCCCTGGCTGTTCCTACAGCAGCAGTGACTGCGAACCAGACCAGCTCCTCCTTATCCTGTCCAGTCTTGCTTTTGCTGGCTTCATCTCTTTTATTGAGGGGTATAACTGGGAGAGCTAAGGAACTGCTACTGTCCCCCTTAACCCAGCTCCCGGAGGTCTCTGGCTGTGCAGATGTGCTTTCCCTTGTGCCTCTCCTTCCCATTCCTCATTTGTCTTTTCCTCATGCACCTCCTGTTTAGGGCCCATGAGATAAGGGGCTGGAGCAGACAGACTGGCTGGGAAACACTTACCTACCTTGGAAGGGGTCTCTTACCCTCAGGATCAGACTTGGTGGGGAGAAGGATGTGGTACTGTGGCAACACAACCTGTGCTCGCTCCTGAGCCGATGGGAGTTCTGCCAGTGTCCCACTGCCTGGATTAGTGGCTTTGCTGACTTGTCTGCCTGTAGCTCAAGCCCATGGCAGCCACCAGGACAGCGGCATGGGCTCACAAGGAGGTCAGCCAGTGCAAACACTCCCCAGCCACGGTGCTTAGGGATGGGTTCCCATTTCCCTCTTGCCCCAAACTTTCTGTTTGCTCTCAGGCACTGAACATGATGACTTCTGTTGTTTCACTGTAGGCAGCTCAGTATCCTCCCTCAGACGCACACATGGGACCAGCTGCTTTCTACTAGAGAAGAGGATAAATCCCTTATACGTATAGGCAGACTAGGTTGGTGAGTAGCTGAGAGGATGGGTTAGGATGCAGTCTCCTTTGTCCGCATCGCACCTGGAAGGGCCACAGGTTCCCTCTGTGCAGTCCCCTGTTTCATATCCCCTGAACTCACCAGCAGACCCTCATGGATGAGGGGAGATGACAGGCAGCCAAGGACCCCCCACACACATCACAGTCCCCTGCACAGGGCTTGTCTCTCCTGCTTTTGGAACACTCAGGCTTGAAGAAGGGGAAGTGCGCTGTTGTCTGAATCCACAGATCTCAGCAAATCATAGCTGATAAGTAGTCCACCTCCCACCCAAAATTGCTACCACGACTCAGAGCTGCAGGTGGGGTGATTTTGAACACTCACTGTCACATACTTTTATACAAATTGAATGTATTAAAGCGATGCTTTTACACTTCCACAGCCCTTTGGACCAAATGCTATGGTAGAGCATATTCTTACAGAGGCTATTTTTGTTAACATGTGTATCACTGAAACGGCACCCAGGAGGGATAAAGCAGAGGGGAAGGCTCTCAGATCATGTTTCCTGGCAACACTTAAAGGGTTTTAGCATTGTGGGCAAGCAAACCATGCAAGAGTGCTGCAGGTGAGGCTGCATTTTCTAAGACAAAGGGGGAAGATTGCTCAAGTTTGAGCTACACAGCTCTTGCCTGCCCGAGGCAGGAAAAACATCTCATAGTACTGAAAGGGGGAGTGATGAATGCTCCCCACTGCCCTTGTGCAGCAGATGTGCTAAAACAAGTGAACAATCACAGCAGCAGCAGATTGGGTTGGTATCAATGCTTCTAATTTCACCTGTTTCACAAAACTGTTACTTTTTCCCCCCTCTCCCATTTCAGTTCATAGCCTTAATAGGAATTGTCTCAGAAAGACCTGTTAAACCTCATTGTTAAGATGCATCAATGGCCTCTTCAATGTGCTGGGCTACAGGCACAGAGATGGTTTATAGCCCCCCTGATGCTTCCAGGGTTAATGATCTGTATTTGCGGAGGGTCCAGAGTGGTCCAAAAGGAGCCTCCTTTTCCAGGCCATGACCAGACATGGCCTCAGACCCTTTGACATCTCCCTTCTTACTGACACCAGCACAGTGCCATCCCTTCCTGCATTAATAAGAAAACCCAAGGACTCTAAAGAGGCTTGTGGGAGCCCTGGCAATATTCACAGTGCATAAAAAGACTATCCTCACACCATGGAGACAGAAGTGACCTAGCGTGACCCCTGCTTCTCCCTATGGCAAGGTCTCCTATAGTGGTCCTGGACACCGCCATGGCCCCACATGCCTCCTGCGTTCAGCTGGTCACCACACAGTCCATTCCACGGCAGTGACTCGACATGTTTGCTCCTGTCACACTACCATGACAGCAATTCAGTTCAATATTAACTCACATGATATCGACCAGTCCTTATCGCAGCAGTGGCAAGCAGCTTGGCTTTCATGTGCTGGATGCTTTCCCTGGGTTTGTGTTCCTGTCATCAGCACCCTTCTGCTGTGGTCAGCACCCTGCACTCCTCTGCACCACGAGGGGATGTGTGGCCAAGCAAGGTAGATGTGTAGGGATTCAGAAGCTGATGGTCACCATGATTAACACAAACAGAAGGGGAGCTGAGCTGTGGTATTTGGCCATAGTCACTGATAGGGTCATAACTGTAAAAATGGGACAACACATCTTAAGGGCAACTGGGGAAACAAGAGCTGAATTGGTGGGGAATACAAGATGATGTTAACCCTCATGCAGGGCTGACAAATGAAACCCCCTTCTGCTTGTAAAAACTCCCACAGAGACAGAGGTACAAAAACTTCGAGTTCTCCACAGAGGAGAGGTGATTTTACCTGGTTGGAGGGAGCGAATGAGGTCAAGGGGAGAGAAGTCTTGCATGGACCACTAAGTGGGAGACTACTTCCAGGAGACACATGCTCTGCTGCATCTCAGGCTTCTTCTTTAGCTGCTGTACTGTAGACTCAAAGACATACCTTTCCTCCACATGCTGTGGAAAAACTCATGTTGTAACGTACAGATATAGCAAAATGTCAGCCTGGTTGAAAACCAGGCTTTCATTCTCCAATTGTCCCACCTTTAACAATTCTCTTCTCATGTTCCTCTTGCCCCACAAACGGGATAATGAGCTGTTTATTTCTGGCTCTTCCTTACAAACCTTGCTCTCAATGAGCCTCTTGAAAGGACTAAATGGGAAAGCACCAGATGTACGACTTCCTTGAAGAGCTCCAGCAGCCAGGGGATGACGGGGGGCTGGCACTGCTTTCTGCCTGCCCTCTCGCTGGGCCTGAAACCACACAGTGCTTCATGCCTGGCTATTTCTGAGACCTCTGCAGAGCAAAAACACCATGTTGCTCCTTTCATCCAGCAAAGCTGCTGAATGCTCCTGAAGCGTCAACAGCTGAAACCCATTTCCCATTCACTCCTCTATAATTTCCAAGAAAGGATGGAAAATGACAAGCCACAATCAGTGTTACGGCATAATACCAATCACATAAACACAGAGGGGGCAGTGCTGTGTGCACCCCCCATGCACTCGGACACCAGCTCCTCCAAGGACAGCCTCTCCTTTGCCCGCCAGAGAAGAACTTCTCTGTCTTTTCAGGCCTCCCAGCTGGCAGCTCGGGCTCACTTGTGAAGCAGCCAGCGCTTTACACAAAGTGAAGTGGCACTGACACATTTGCAATGACCTCAATTTCTGCCGAGCCACTTCCAGATCAGAAGTCAAGCCAGAATAAGACAAAAGTCATGATGCAGCCCTGAAGACATCAGCTTTAAACAGACAACATACAGCCCTTTCTACCATAATCTACTTACCTCCAAGCCCACCCTATCCCACAGGGACACATGTCAAAGCCAGCCCAGTGGGTGTAATCCATTTTAGAGCCAGGATCTCTGCTCAGCCAGACCCAGCACTCAGAGCAGCATTGTTGCTCAAAGGCAGAATTTGGTCCATCGCTTCTCTGGTGCGTCGGCTCTGGTTGATATTTCCAGGCACATCCTGTGTGTGGACTAAGAGGAGGGATGAATTTGTTTGGCTTGTGATTCATTCAGCTTTGTGGACAACCCATTAGCAGGTGCCAGATGCAAACCATCCTGAGTATGGTCAGGCACAGTCCATCCCAAGAATCCAAGCAGATATGGCTGGAAGCTTCTCACTCAACCTCACCAGGAGGATTTTTCAATCCACTTCCCAGTGATTTTTCTCACCCAATCCACCAGGAGGGTTTTCCTATAGGAACTAAAGCCAGATGTGTAGCTGCTGGGATTAACCCTTATTTGCTTCATGAAAAGCTTCATTGAAAACGAGCATCTTTTTCTCACCTCTTTAATTTCTTCTGTGGTCCAGAGGCAGCTACGGATCAATAAAAGTGTTTTCATCGATCACCCTGGATGGTTTTTGCTGAATGGAAGATCAAAATGCTGAACCCTGCTTCTGCCAGTCCTTTCTATAGCAGGGAGTAAAACACTTCCTAATTTCCATCAGGTTATGTGAGGTTTAATCCCAGAGGATACAGTCTCCCAGCAGATTAAGTCATAATCTTATAAATCAATCCAGAAGTTTGCCCTGCTTCATCCCAAATTCTCCATAGTTCAGCTTCTCCAATGACTCCAACTGCTCTGCTCCTCCCCTGCCCCTCACCTCTGGGGTGTTTATACCCATCAGATGTACTCGTACCTATATGAAAAACAACACAGAATTATATATAAAAAGGTTTGTGTTTACAAGTTGGGTCTTGTACTGCTGGAATATGACTCAAATTAGGTCAGTCATGTTCCCCTGGTAGGGAAAGAATGACAGTGCTGGAAAACAGGCGATTTAGAGGGACCCAAAAAGAACTCATCCTGCTGTTCTGTAAGAAAGATGTGTTTCCTTCGCCCTGCACTGAGGACATCTGCAATTGAGGCCACTTGGACACAACCAGTCACACAAAGTGTGGCTTGGTCCCACAGGCAAAGCTGGCCTGTGCCTCAATTTCCTCCTACCAAAGGAGGGATATTAATCCTTCCCAATTCAATAGGGCTGCGGTGAGGTTACCTGAGTTTGTAAGGCATTTTATCACTCTTGGCACCAGGCCCCAGGCTATATTACACACGTTGTTTTCCAGACTTGCTTTTAGCCTTATCTGCACCATCTGTTCAGTGCAGAAAGTGCAAGCATTTGCATGAACTCAGGTTATCAAAGGTCAGGGTACAGAACAAGCCCGTTGCTTCACCACAGCGCACACTGTTGCTTTGCTATGGCGCATGTCCCAACCAGATCAGCATGCGTGGTACACTGAATGCCCTGGAAATTGCACAGTGCAGGGAAGAACCTTTGAATGAAATTGTGGGTGTTGGTTGCTTCTTCCTCTGAGGCGTTATTGTCACTGGAATACATCAATAGTTTGCGGTTTGCTCATTCCTCCATAGACAGGTGCAGGTTCTTGGAGTGTGCAAATGACTTCACCAGTTTCAGTGCTGCTGAGAAGCTTGCCTTGTGAAACCTCACTGAATGACTTCACACATCAGGCTCTTCCGATTTAGGATTATCCTAACTCACTACAACCAGTAATGAACATGCCAATTGCCTACTTAATGAAGGTCTCTACCATCGCCTTGGCTTAGCAGGACATGCCCTGCATTTCCAGGGAAACAAGACAGCAAATGGACTCCTGGTGTTGGGACACAGTGGAAGTGAACAAAACCGCTGCAAAAACATGTGTTCAGCTGAAGTTCTTTTTGATTTTGTGGGAAATGCAGGTTTCAAATGACAGTAATTGGTGAGGCAGGAGGCGGAGAGAGAAAAACCAACAAGAGGCGGAGAGAGAAAAACCAACAAGAGGCAGGCTTAAAAAGAAAGAAGCAAAAAGAAAGATAAATAAACCTGGAGCAAAAATGCAGAAGGAAGAAGAAGAAACAAATGAGACAAATAGGAGGAAAAGAATCAGTAATGAAAGCCCGGATTACTTGATTCAGCCAAGCCATTGCTTGTGCTGGTCAGGGCAGGGTGGGAAGCCAATCTCTGTGTTTTTTCTGATATTGTTTAGATTACAAATGCCGTGGCAGATTTCCCATCCACTCCCATGTTTATGTCCAAGCTCCAATCCCAACCACAATAGCATGTATGGAGGAAACATGTCCTGAGAAGAGCAAGGGCTGGAAGCGGGAGGATGAAGCGCTTTGGAGCCGGGTGACTTCAAAAAAGCACTTCTGCATCTTCTGGCAGGATAATGTCTCATTCACCAAATGCTGCAGTGTGAGGATTTTGATCTTCAAAATGGGTACGTTGATACCTCTGGGTTATTACAAGCTACCAGCCACACAGGACTACTTGTTTTTATACAACACTGCATTATGTATAATATCCTTTTCAGGAGAGATATTATATGAGATATGAGTGCTTTACTTAACAGTTGGATTTTTTCATCTCTCTCCCCCCACTCCCCAACTCTCCCACTTGGAAAACATTGATTTCTCCCCCTCATTTTTCCCACCAGAACTGCAGCAAACCTGATGGGGTTTAGTTCACTTCTCTAGGCCAGATGCTCAGCTGGTGAAGTGCCCCAGCAACCAACCTGGAATAACAGAGCTGCTCTGATTTCCACCAGCTGGGATCTGGTCCTCCATCCCCAACATCAGCACCTTTGTGAGAACAGATCAACGGCTGCTACAACGCTGCAGGGGAGGACAAGTATTATTTGAGGGGATAAAAGTGTACAGAATAGGGTCCCCACTATTCTGTAAGTGGTTTCCATTTCTGAATGGGTTTCATCTCTCCCTTATTCAGGATCTGGAAGAAGCTTCTCACTGCAAAATAACAAAATATTTAAGGCTGATCAAATTTAGGGTGGAAACCATTACAGTCAGTTTAGCTGCAAAGCAGGAGGGGTTGTAAGATTTTACAGTCCAGAACTAAGAGTGAGGAATTACAGTGTGTTACGTTTTCACTGTCCTGAGCTGTTAACTCATCAGCATGCTGGCAAGGCAGCCAAGAAACTTCTTCAAGACAAAAATAACAGAAAGAGGCTAGACAATATTTTCTTTTCCCCAAAAATAAACGTACCAAGGACACACATGTTTCCAAAAGGGTTCTTTTAATTAGAAGCAAGTTTGCAAAAGAAGAAGTAACTTTCTCATATAAAATAGTGGAGTGGTGAAGGTGAGGCTAACAAGAGGTGTGGAACAAAAATCCAGGGCAAATCCCCAAGGAGATGCTGAATTAAAAACAACAATCCGATAACCATAGTACACTGAAAGGTAACTCAAACACAGCTGTGTAAGGTGGTCCTCCCCCTAAACTGACAGCAGATACCATATCAGAGGACGGATTCCATCCCAAGAGTGGCACAGTGAGCGGCTACAAACTCACCGTAACACGGTGTCCTTGCATCTTTCTGCTACCCAAGAGCTCCCACCACACTGTGACAGGTCCCAGCACTGCCCAGAAGCATGACAACATCAAAGGGGAGCACCGGTGGCGCTTTCTAGCTGCCCTTCTTGCAGAATGCCACCATATGATAGCAGAAAGGTGCCATTCCCAGATCTAGAGAATAAGACATAAATGGGAAAGCACTCCGATATAAAGCTCTGTAACCCCATTCCAGTCTCTATATCCAGCGATTCAAGCCCCAAGAAAGTGCACAGTGATCAAACAGCATCAAAATAATGAATTTCCTGCCAGGTCTTGAGACTCCAAGGCTGTTTAAAATGGGAAGGTGGCAGCTCTGAGAAGAGCCTAAATTTCATGTCCCAGTGGTATCTCACTCGTTGTTCAAGCAGATCTCACCTGCCCAATGTGTTATGTGCATGCTTATCGGTTGTGGCTCTCTTCTACCAGGAGTGGCAAACTTCACACCTTCACAAAGTACAAAGCCAACTTTGTCTGGGAGGGCTGGGGGTGGAGATGCAGGGGAGAAGAAAAGGGATACGGAAGTACAAAGAACTGAAGGGACTTGTCAGGTGGAGCCATTTAATGCCCACGCCCAGCCCAAAATGTTCAGTAAATGTGCTACTAATTCAAGGGTGGCTTTCCCTAAGGCGGTTTCAATGGATACTGTACAACCATGTGGTCATGCATGTGGCTTTGTGTAAATACCACGGCAACATACCTCTCCCCATGTGACCCCTAGTATTGCCATGATGATGTATGGACTCCACACCTGCCAGCAAAACCCTATAAAAACAACCTAAGAAATGCGATTGAACTAGCAGGAACTCCAGGTTGAATGAAGCTGTTTGCAGTACAACCTGCCCATTCAGCAACTGCTCTGTGCTGGCTTTTCCTTTCCAAATACAACCCCTCATTGCATGTGCCTTTCTGGCTGCTGTTGACAAAGGAGATCACTAAAGACAGGAGGTCTAGGACCCACATTCGGTTTTAGCTATCACAGGTTTCTAGGACTTTAAGAATCCCAGTGGCCCTGCTAAGGGTTATCTTTCTCGTAGGATAGTTTTTGGTTTTAGTTTTTGACATTTCCCAATAAATTCCTTTTCTAAAAGGATTTTTCAGAAACAAGTTGCCCTGCATGACCTGAAAACAGTAAGTGGGAGAAGACACCAGTGCTCTGTATGTACAAACAGCCATCTCTCCTCCTTTCTTTGGAGAGCAGACTGGATAATCTTTGGATGACCCAGTGGATTTCTTAAGGGAAGCAATGACAAGGATAATAAATGTATCCCTGTGTCAAGACAGATTTGGACATTTATTCTAACCAACTGCTGCAGCAGCTTCTGGCAGAGAGCTGGGTATAATCAGGAAAATGAGATCCTGGCCCATCTGAAAAGCATCACTGGCTTTAACACTCAAAATGAAGACGGAAAAAAAAATCCTTTTGGGTAATGGATTAGTTTTTCTTTCTGTATGGTTTTTTTCCCCTCTCTCCAGTAATGCCAACTGCTTCCAAAAGTGGGATCACTGGTTGTGGTGTGATTCCTTTAGCAAACACTGATGAAACCCCTTGCTCTGGCCTCTCCCTTCTCCATGCCCTCCCCATGAAGGGGTTTCACAGAGGTGACTCAGGGTGGGGAGAAAGAGACTTTCAATGAAAGCAAAACAGTTCTCCCTCCTGTTCCTACTCACTGCTGCCACTTGCATCCGAGCAGCACTGGTAATGCACCAAAATTGGAGTATTAAAAGATGGGAATGGAAAATATTCCACCCAAAGGTGTGGGCTGTGCTGAAGACTATGTGTCATACTGACTTTTGAGGGACAAAAATGTTCCACTTAGAGTGGAACAGTACAGCTTTTTCACTTATGTGCTCTTTTGCACATGATTTATGATAGGTACAACCTGAGGTTTGGTGCCTTTGGGAGCGACAGGAGCATTGCTGATGGTGATGGCTGGTGCCATCTCAGTCCTGGGAGGGGGGTGGACACTTGGGCACATTTTTCCTGCAGGAAATTGGATATTTCCATGGCCACTGCATGAAAAATGAGCTCCTATTAAACCCAGCACCAAGAGACCCCAAGAATCATGGCAAAGTACATAAACAAAATATCCTAACAAGGTGTTTTAAATATAAGCCTTCATTTTTCAAGACTGTTCTAAACAAGAAGACAGAAACAGAAGTGGATTTGATGGGTGAAGTTATTGTAACATGACAACTAATGTTTAAAAGGCATATTTCAAGGCTGTGATTCCTAAAGATTACACCTATGAAATAGAGCTTTCTTGCTAACTGATGGAGTGCTTCCTTCCAGATACAACAATTTACTTGATATCTTGGGTAAATAAAATCTACCCATTAATCACATCTCCTAAGTACAGCTCGTTAACAAGAAGGCACAGACATCATGCATGTAGCTATACAGGATCCTGGGCAGCAGAACATACATCCTATGCGCATCTTAGGGACGAGCAGGGCAGTGCACTTCCATGCTCTGCAATTGTTTAAGTAAAATAAAACCACTGTGGACTGGACTGGACTGGAACAGAAATACCTTTGTTTGGATCAACAGGTCCTAAAGGAATCACACCTAACCTATTATTTTGGTAGTAGCCAGAAGAAAAGGGCCACACAGCCAACTCAGCAAGCTCAGGCTTTTGAGCAGCAGATGGTTCTGAGAAAAAAGGAACGGTCTCTTCTCCTCGCTTTGTATAAATCATGCTGCTCCCCACGCTGTCATTCAGTGGAGCAGTGGCCACAAAGTCCATTTCCTTTATTCCCCATTGTTCCCTTGCTTTTTTGCTCAGTGAGGTATCAGATCAGCCCCAGGGAGTAGCTGCACCTTACACCGATACAGATCTGGCAATACTCAGGAGATACAGAGCTACTTGCACTACGCTTTCCTTTGGAACAAACTCTTCAGTATTCCATCTGCTTCCTACTAATCTATATCCCTAAGCCCTCAGTGGTCCTTGAACAGCACTACTTCTCATAACCGTTGGATAAGTACCACTAAAATTCCGACCGCAATTGCATTGCTATGTCACATGTATATAAAACAAGGTGTTTAAAATATGTAATCTGATGCAGGAAATAACAAAAGAGAAAGAAAACAAATCAGAAAGTCATGTAGATGATTTTCTCTAAGAAACAAAAAACTCAGACTGCAAACAAATTTTGGCAGCTCAGTAATTAAAGCAAAGTCCATATGGCTTAAGAGAACAGTCAAAGTGCACAGAAGGCAGTGGGGGTTTTGTTTGCTTTGCATTCCTCTTCACAGTAAGCTCAGTCATTCTTTTAGAGCCCCTTCTTCATCCCACACACATCCTATGCAGGTGCAGAGAGGGGGATGGCTCACAAAGTTTGGCTCAAGCTCATGTCTTTGTATATTTCTTGCCATCTAAGGAGCTGTGTGGGATCATTATCCCAAACTCAAAAGCCCTTAAACACACCCACTTGAGTTTTTGGTTTTGAACTTTTCTTTCTGGAGCCTTTGGAGGGGAACAGCAATCCAGTGCCAAAGCTACCCAGAATCTGTATGTATCAAGAGCAGCAGCTCTTGGAGGCATTACCAAAGAGGAAAAGCAGTTCTGAGCTCGTCTGCCCTGTTCAAGAGGCACGGAAAGGTGACAGCAAGGCTGAGCTTGCCCTTGGACCTCAACTGTTCAGGTGAGATGCCACCAGGCTACTTCTAACCAGCCCCTGTGGGCAGGAACAGGCAGCACTGTAATCAATGCCAGGCTGATTTCACCAACCTGCCTTGAAGACACCAGCACCCAGTGCTACAGCTGTCCCACATCCCTCCAGAGAGGCCAGGGACAATTTGCAATAGCAGCAGTGCCCACACATGCCCTGATGGGATGTCAGGAAGCAGCAGGGTATCAATTGTGTTGGCTGATCTACATTCATCTGGGAGGAAATGCCAGATGCTGGAGCGGCAAGAACTTGCCTACTTCCAAATTCAGCTTCCAAAATCTTGTGGTTAAAATGTCTGGTGATCCAGGGCTTCTGCTAGGTCCAAGGCCTGGACTTGGATTCTTTAAACTCCTGATAACTTCCTTGCAAGCAAAGAACTTGCTGCAAAAATGTGACAAGACTCAGGAAAAGGATGGAAAAGAAAAAAAAACCAAAAAGTGACTTATACAAAAGGATAGAAAATAAACTAAAAATCCTCTCCTTTCCAAAGGCTATAGCTTCAAGGGCACAAAGAAGACTGTAAATGTATACAAGGTAATTCACGACCCTAATGCTTGCAGAACCTGGTTAGCTGTATTTGGAGACACTTCTTCCAGATACAAAGCTGAAGAATCAATAAAAGGCACCTGCGGACACCAAAACTCACCCAGTCTGTGATGTGTCTTTGCACAATAAAATAAATCAAACAAACCCAGCTACTGTGTACTGGTTTATACACCAGCAAGCAGCACTGTGGAGTCTGGGCAAGAAAGGTGTTCAACTTCTATTGACAGGGCAGGATAACTTTGATGATCAGAAACCTCATCAGTTAGTAGACCCTCTAGCTTGTTGGTGCAATCTTAACTGACAGATTCCTCTGGCTTCCTGGGTTCTGTCCACTGGCTTCTTAAAAGTGATCAATTCCAATGGCACATGCAGTCCATGAGGGACGATCAGAGCCACACCAAAAATAAACTGACCTTGCATCTGAATTCTTCCCACTTCCTTCACCTGCCACTGCCTATAGTGCTCTTTTGAGCTATCTCCTCTTTCAGAGGTCCTGGAGTTAGAATATTTAAAGAATGCAGCAGGTCCCATTTAAACAACAAAGAAAAGTAGGTGAATAATTCAATATAAAT
>WYDI02022611.1:38303-115638 GCA_009867235.2 Psittacus erithacus | reverse complement strand
GGAGTTAGAATATTTAAAGAATGCAGCAGGTCCCATTTAAACAACAAAGAAAAGTAGGTGAATAATTCAATATAAATGAGCCTAGAGCACAGCGACGCATCTGAGCCTAAGTTGATCAGCCAGTGCTCCTAACGTGGGGAGCAGCAATGAGGAGAGAGAGGTCTGCTTTTTATGTAAGAATTTGTCCTTTTTTTATGTCTTCCTACTTGGCTTTGATGGCAGGGAAAAATTAAAAAGAAAAAAGAAAAACTAGAGAAAAATAAAAGAAAAAGGAGCCTGGGAGGTTTTCTGTTTTCTCTTCAAACCACATTACAAAGTCACTCATTGCATCTAGGGAATTCACCTTCTTGTTTGGGAAAGGCAGGACAGAAGGAAGGGAGAGAAAGAAAGAGGAAAGAGAAGGGTATGGGAGCTGCTTCCTGAAGCAGTGTTACAAAAAGCATTTAAAAAACCCTACTATTCACAAGTGGTTAAAATCATCACTTTTCAGGATTCCTTTTTTCCCCTCTTTTAAACAAGGGTTCAGCTCGTTCAGCTCTGTGTTTTTAGAGTTGATTGTCTTCAGGAAAAATACCCAAACCCCAGCCTCATCCGTGTTCCCATCCATTTCTACCCTGATAGAGAAGTTACCCACAGTTCACTGCACACATAGTCACTGTGCCGGGTCCCCCCGAGTGCCGCTGGCGGTTCGGCTCCATCCTCCATTCCCGTCTCAAACAAAGGAGGAGAACCCTGTCACTGGAGTCCGGGAGCCGGGCGCGGGCTGTCCCGTTGGGGTGTACACCCCTCCTGAGCTCTGTGTCGTGATGACAGTCTGGAAATAGGGTTCTGTCTCGCTGGCGGCGCACTCCTCATATCTGTAGGATGCTGGGTGCTTCACACCTTTCTGCTGCCGCTTCCATGAGTTGTAGTAGGTGGGGTCGCTCATGTAATGGTTCACAAAGGAGTGCTTTGGCATCTCATCTTCGTAATCTGAATCAGTGGCCTGGAGCATCAGGGAAAAAAACCCATAAATCAGCCATTAGCATCCAGGATTTAGCCTGTTCCACCTTAGAAGAAATCAGAGACAAGTTTAATATCACCAGCGGACAAAAGCTGTGATTTTAGGGTAGGATGGTTTGTAGTCCAAGTGTAATGCATGCTGGTCTGTAGAAAAGCACTGCACTGTGGTTTAGCCAGGCTTTGCTGCCAGAGGAAGAGTCCCCTGACAAACACTGGTGATAAGAGATGCAGAGAAATCCCTCCTAATTCACTGCAGAATGCTGTGGAGGGAGCTGTGTTGACAGAAGATGCAGGGAAGCGTGGAGACGCCACAGAGAAACCAACAGCTTTCAATCACGTAATCAACAAGACTGCAATTACAACTGAGAATATCTCTCCTGATGCAAGGCCATCCCTGCAAACGTACTGAAGTCAGCCAGACATGCTGCTGTTTTGTGGTGGTCAAACCAGGGCACCTGCACAGTGCTCTGGATTGAGCTTTTAAGCATTGAAAATTACTTCTCTCTCTGAAAGGGAATTAAGCAAAATCACCAGGTTTTTTTCAGGCAAACACATCTATCTGTATATGCTCAGGCTGATTATTGGTGGTACAACAAGATGCACAACCAGCGGTGACAGAAGAAAGAGAATGCAAAATCTGGAGAACAATAGCCAGACAGGAGGGGTGGCTTTCTTGGGACGGCTTGGGAACAGTCTGTGTTCAGAGTGGATCTACACTTGAAACACTGATGCACGATGGCTGCATAGCTTTAAAGTTCATATCAATATTGTGTGAGAGCTCTAGTGAAATATAACTCGCTAAGCTGTGTGCATCTGTCCCCACTCTGAAGTACTGCTGCTGTGATACAGCTGGAGGAATCACAGAGGGCTCGTACATCTCTGAGTGCAGAGATCACAGCAAAGCCACAGTATCTAAGTACACATTTTCCTTCTGTTCTCACTACTGCTCCCACCTACAACAGACCAATCCCATACAGCAGACAAGCATTTACCCAGTCATTTCTGTATCTCATGCCTTCTCTCAGAATCTCTGCTTTGAGCATGCAAAAGCTTTTATTCCACCACCCCCCCCCCCAGTAATCCACATAACCAATCCTAAAGGCAATTAAATATCAAAGTAGTAGCTGCCTAAGACTTGCAAGAGAGAGGCAGGTAAGTGCAGCTCATAACAGTTAGTTGCTGCAATCAGTTTCAAAAGGTTGGTATCATTCTGATCTATGACACCTCACAGCAAACACACATCCTTCTTGATCCTGCCTGCCACACAACTAGTCTCTCCTTCTCTAAAGCTCCTTTTTAATGGTCTCTGAAGAACAATCCTCAAATGCCTTGCGAACCATAGTTTGAAAAGGGCACCACATCCATCACCCCACTTCTTTGCTTAGATAGCTGCTTCAAAACTATTTTGTGCCCATTTTGCAGCACAGAGGGTGAGGGACAGAGCTGACAAATTTTTCCCAGTTTTCCAAAAGTCTGAGTAAAACAGCTCTTTACAGCATGGCAAAATTGCCCTTCCTCCATTGCCCATGCTTTGGCTCTTTCGGAATGATGTACTATTTGATTATTTGAAGACTACAAAGCCTCAGGTGCTTTGACATGTAATTACTATTACAACAAATCCCTATCAGTGTTTAATACTTACCCTAGAAGGAACTCAACAAGTCCATCTCCTAGAAAAACACTCCTTTGCACCAACTGCCAGCCTTGAGAAGCCAGCACTCAATTCCCTCCACTGACTTTCCTGAATAGGTGTTTTTGGTGGCATGCCTAGAGTATTCCTGTATTTGGACCACTTCACAGCCAGTGGGTGCAGGCAACAGTTCCAGAGTCTTGGCACCAGTGCAGGGAACATCCTGCCAGCACTGCCCAGTCTATTCTTGTCAGGGGCTCCAACAACAGTGCCTCTGCTGACTGCAGATGTGGCAGCATCCTCAGCTGCAGATGCAAACAACTTTACCTGCAGACCAGAGATCCCCAAACCCTGGTTTCTTCCATTCTTATCAAGAAAAGAGCTGTTACACTTTGCACCAGCCTAGACCTTCAAACATTTTGCTGCAGCTTCATTGTCTAGTATTGAGGTTAAAAGTGCCTGGAAAGATGAGTGGTGATGTGGGCATCCAGAAGAAAAGTCTCCACATCCTGAGCAGGTTATGGATCCCTCCTTCCCCAGCCCACCATCACTATTATTGACTTGGACACTTTCCAAAGACACAAGCCCCTGCTGTAAAGATGAGCTGAGGCATCAGAAACATAACATAAAGAAAAGAAAACCCACCACAGACTTCTAGTGGCTCCTTACTGGTCTTCCTGATGTCCCCACAGACATATAGAAACAAGACAATTAAAAGCTCTAAGAAGAAATGCTGGGAAGAAGCTGCATCCAGAAGACTGACACAGGGCTTGCTAGGCATAATAATATGCTGATGCAGGCCCTTGATTTCTATCCATTGCTAGCAGAAAAACACTCACCACAAAACTAATATAATTTCTGTACCTAAGACAAGTTCTTTCAAGACTGCTGAAAGTCAACATAATGAAGAGGAGAAATACTGGGACCCTTTTTACATAGGATGCTGCCATTTGAAACTTGGACTTGTCATGAACAGAAAGAGGGAATTTAAAACAATACCTCCCTGCTGATAATCTGTCCATGATACCAAGTGAAAGAGAACACTGATTTGGTGTAGAGAAGGCCAGCACCTTTCAGAAGCAACTTTCATGAAACATATATGGCTGCACTCCACTATCATTAGCACTGATGCTAGAAAGAATAACCTACTTGTTAGTGCCAATACAGTGTGTTTTCTTTGTGTTTCCCGCAGAACAGGCAGGAACTGACTATTCCAATGTTTCTAAAGTATCTTCGAAGGTCTGCTCTGAACCACCCTTACCAGCAAGGAAATTCCTAAATTTCCATTCCACATCCCTCTCTGCACTGATGAAAATCAAGGAGCAGCAAGATAAACCTGTTTTGCATGACAATGTGGATAGCTTATACTAGAAGATTACTTTTTAGTGTTTTTTAAACTATTGAGTAAATAGAAATGCTGCAGGGTTTTTTGCTTTGTTTTCAGTTTTCTCCCTTCCCTGACTGTGGCTTTGTTACCTTGGAAACCTCCATAGGCTGGAGCAGGATTGGGCGTGCGGTGACATTACCAACTGTCAACCAAAGGTGCATAGATGCCTATGAAATAACAAATACAGAAAATAGGAGCCTATTTAAGTATTTTATTGATAGCACAAAGTACCCCAGTGCTGTTCAGAGGCAAGTCAGCAACCAGAGTTGGCCAGCTTAGTGAATGGGAAATGTGCAAATAGCTCCAATTACCTTCCATTTTTTTTAAAGTGACTGCATAAGAAACAACCTTATGAGATTATTGCTAAAAATGTAGAAAGCAGCAGTTTCTTCTGGTTGGTATGAAATGAATAAGCTGTGAAAGAAATAAGGTAGCCTAGCATGCAAAAAGATTTCTCTGGACACAACAAACCCTTGCTTTTTTAATGTATCACCTGCAGCTGGTTTCCACACAGTGCCCAACTCGTCAAGATCATGAGGACTTTGTTGGAAACAGGTTAAATCATATTTCCTACTAAGTGTTAAGTGGAAATTTATAATATCTTCCTATTGAGCTGAGAAAGCAAAAGTCAGACTGCAGAGAGCAGCTGGAAAGACCAGAACACCACCAGCATTTAGCACTGACTGATAACATGTGCTATCTGGGAGAATACTATCCCCTGAAAACAGGTTCTAGGAGACCACAAGGATACATGAGAACATATAAACACACACCCTTCCCTCTTGTAAAACTGCTCTTCCATGGCTGGCTGACATCTCAGATATATCCTCACATTTCTGTACATGGTGAACATCAGATTTCTTCAGATTATCTGTCCAGAACCTCGTCCACTTGACTCATTATCTAAAAGCCTATTATTATTAATCACTTAGAAATTACACTCTTAGCACTCTCTTGCTCCATACCTGCCAATTAAAGTACTTTAACCTCATTAACAGCACTAGTGCTTGGCTTTCATGACATGGAGTAAGTTAACCTCTTGATTTACGGATATTGAGTACTGCTTGGTCTTCTTGATTTTCTTTGTTTCTCTCTTGCTCTCCTCATCAGAAGGGAGCTCGGAGGAACGCTCCCAGGCAGCTGAATTGCAAGTGCAGTCAGTCAGCCTGAGATTTTTCACAGACTTCTTCATGTACAGTAAAGCCCATGAGACTTGAAGCCAGAGAGCTTCCTTCTTCTCCATATAAAATCTTGACACCTCAGGCAACTGGGGTAAGACTAAGCAGCAACAACATGACATGGGGGTTGAAAGCAAAAGCACAGATTTTGGCTCTGCTTGGCCTTTTGCGCATTGTGTTAAGTGGAACTTGATATCCATGCAAAGATGTATTAAAAGAAACAGCACAAGGACCCCCTTCTGCTGCAGATGACCAAACCTGTGTAGAGCTCTTATATAAAGATATCTTTAACTCTTCATATAATGGGAAACACTTCTGCCTGCTAAAAGAGATGGAAATTCTGAAATTCTCAGAAAACAGAACTTGTTGTTAAGATCTCCTTTGAGAATAGCAACACACACACACAAAAAATTAGAAAAGACAAACGGGAAGAGTTAATAAGTACATGAATACTCAAAAAGAGAGTGGTTAAATATGTATACCCACTCCTGCCCCAACTGACCCCTCACCTCCTGTCTGTACCAGCCAATATAAACAGCACTTTCAGGCTGATCAAAAGGCAGCATCTTCTACTGCTGCCTCTACTGGGAGCGTATTAACACTTCATGACTAAAAGCACACCCCACCACAAGAAAAACCCAACAAGCATCAAAGATATTATACAGAAAGTCTGAATATCTAAGCCCCAAGGAAAAACAGAAGGCATATTTTGTTCAGATACTCACATTCACACACAGATTCATAGAAACATTAGAATCTCAATTGAGACCTTCAGGCTCAACTGCAATACACAGTAAATAAATAATATTAATAATAGCCTGAGAAAAAAAAACAAACCCAAAATCACTTTCTTCTGTGCTGCACAAACAGTGCATGCAGAAGGCAGTAATGACATCCTGCAAGTAGACTTCTGCACATTACCAGGAAGTACTGCATGGGGCATTGAAATGTATGTCAAAAGGTGCCAGTGCTAAATTTGTGATCATGCTCAGCAAACTCTTTTAATGACAGGTTTAATGCCGAGTTGTTACAGTGACATGACCAAAGCACTATGGGTTTAATCTGGAGGGTAACGTCACACTGACAGCAGCTTGAGCTGCACCAAGGAAAGCTGCCTGCATGACAGGTCGGCCACAGGGCAGCACAAAGCAGCAGGCTGTCCATGGTAATTAGCAGGAGGTGAGAGCTAGGTAGCCAGGAAAAGCAGCTGTAGCTGCAGGTGCAGAAAAGCTACAGATGAAAACTGTCATCGTCTTTCACTATTTGCTGCTCTTGATTTATTCTTGCTAGAAGGGTCAGGTTTGGAGTGGTTTGGCCCACTGCTCACTTCTTGCGCTGTCAGTTCAGATTTGTCAGGATCTCAGCTGACAACACAGTTTTAGAGACAGAATTACCTTTCTGGGTATCCCTTGAAGTTTGTCTATTCACCCTTGGCCCCTATCGGACCACAGACCACATAAACTTTCTTTCTTCTTAAAGGGGATATAAGACACAAGATGGAGCACTGCCAGAGGGATAATGCCAGCATATAGCCACCTTCCTTTGATAACAGAGGCTAAAAGCAACCCAAACAGAAGGCTCCACTTGAGTTAAACTAATGCTACAGGCTGGGATGTTCAGAAACCTGAATGCTGAGTGCTCCCAGCTATGGCCATGTGCTCCCTGGCAGGTTACTCATTCCCCACTTACTCCCCTTATAACAGAGGCAGTAGTTATCACCACTCAAGACCACTCTGCTGAACCTTAGTGTTTGCAGTAGCTTTCTGAAAAAGGCACTGTGAGAACCTCAAACCACATCCCATACTTCAGTCAATGCAGCAGTCCAAAGCGTGTTCCATCACCCAGATGGTAGCTCCAGCCAACTGGTTATTTCACAGTATATGTAGATTTTCCTAAAAGTGCTCCAAGCTTGCAGCCCACAAGTAGAAGGGGATGTGCAGCCCCTTCCAGGGAGGTCAGCGCACACTGGCTGACGGACTGCGTTTGTCTTCTTGGGTAACACTGGAAAAACACAAATATCCACCAACGTCAGGTCTGGAATCTCCCCTGGTTGGGGCCTGCTTATTATTCTTTCCTTTGACACTTTAAGATATGATGTGAACAGCTCAGTGAATTGGATGTTTTAAAGTCCCCAAGACAGACGAACAGTGAGAACACAGTACAATGCAGGTATGGGATTTGGACTTCAAAGACTTGCCAGGATTCAGCAGGCAAATGAATGTCAGCAGTGACTGGGCGACATTTGGTAAAGCAAAGGGAAACCCTTACCTCTGACTCTGATACCTCTAAGGGCTTCTCGTTGAGGCCCAAACCTTCGGTCAGCACAGCTCCATTGTACTTGTTGCAGATATCCTCATCAGAGTAGTGCAGCCCCCCAGGGCTTGGGCGAGGAGGAGACCTGGGAAATGTAAAGGGTGAGTGTATGGGATGTGACAATCAAATCATGCTCAGAAACCAGAATTCCAGCCTGGGGCAGTGATTTGGGCATTAAAGTCCTCCCTAGATCCTACAGACAACATTCTCTTCCTTTTGCCTATTTCACAAGTGCTTTCAGCTAGATAAAAAGCCATTTCCCAGAGCTTGGTGTTCCCAACTTCTTACCTGGTTCCATTTTTCTTTGAGAAGGTGCTCTTGATCAGGTGTCTGCTGTTGAGCTCCAGAGCAGTAAAGCCTCCATTATCCAGGGTGACTGACTCTTCCACATTGGAGATGGTTTTACCTGGAGGCAGACAATGAAAGATTCAGCTGAAACAAAGGCACTTTCCCCCCAACTACAACTGCAGAAACTAACTTTTCCTTCTGTGTGCTGTATGACACCATTAATGATTTAAAAATCTCTTTATCTTTATTATTGGCAAATGAGAACAATCAGAGTGAAGGAGAAGAGTTTATTACAAGTGTGAATGAGCAGAAGCAGCCAAAAGAGGGAAAAGAAGGAGTTGTGGATGGATGCATTTCATTCGGAAATATCTAAAATAGTATAGATGAACTGTGCTCCAAAAGTCCTTATTCTTGTCTTTAGACTATAAATAGAAAAGAGGTGACTAATTCAGGTTGTTACTGAAGATGTCCTAAATCAGATGCTGTGAATCCCGTTCATGCTGACTGGAGCAAAGCAGGAGAAAGTAAAACTAGGAAAGAGAGAAAAAGAGGAAAAGGAAGGGAATAAAAGGCAGGAAAGAAAGCAAGAGAAAGGGTAAGTGGATAGCAAATGGGAAAAAGATGTCAGAGCTGTAATGAGGATAAGATGTAGATGTGAGAAATCACCGGACAACGTAATGCAGGGAACAGGACAGCAGACTGGAAGAAGAGGAAAAATACAGCAAAGTATATTATTTCTTGTGATCAAATACAGCATGAGCTTATCCTCTCCCATGTTCGTTCTTTGTAATCCCAAAGGTGTGAACTCAGCTCGTGCCCTGGGGAGAAGGACAGGTTGCATAGTGCTGCTATGCAGCGACAGGTACTTTATCCTTGGCTTGAATTTCAGTGCTACGTTAAGACTCAGTGTGAACACTGGTATCTGACAGTACAGGTCAGACCTGTCTTTTCATGTCTGTTCCTCAAATACAGGGCAAAACTAAGAAGATGAGAGATTTCCTATGAGCTATGCATACAAATATGTAATAGCATTAACTTGGTAAAATGCCACGGTGTTCATACATCTTACATCTCACGGGACTGAAATCTGATTTTCTAACACGTGTTAGAAGTGAATTATAAAGAAAGAAAAGATCTTCACTTTGGGACCGAATTACTAAATACTGCCTGGAAGATTCCTTCGTTACATTAATCCCTAAGAACAAGTAGCGCAAAGAGCCATTCACCTGATTCTACTCATTAACGTGCCTTCTCTGGCACCTCCTGGCATTAGCACAATTTCTTGCTGGAGGTGGAGGAGGCTATCAGAGAAATACATATTTGAACAACTCTTTCAGGACTTTATCATGTAAGGAGAAGAAAAGGTAAAAAGAATACTCAGAGCTCAAGAATAAGGCATCTTTAAAGGGGACTATTTTAACATTCCTAGTCATAGAGCAGGTAGCTCCTGTTTCCTTTCAGAAAGGAATGTGGTAAAAATCCTAACTAAAGGAAAATTCAAAGCTTGACACTCGTTATGCATTAAAGTCTAACAGGTTCAGATATCCAAAACATCTCCTAGCTGCTTGGCTCTTTAACTGCAGCTTGGCTAGGGAATGAATGTGAGATGCAAGAGACTATTTAATACAGAGGAGCTGAGATATAGTCCTCGCACATACAAACCTAGAATATCTGCACTGGGTACAGCCATGGAAAAGCAGAAACTTTTGCCTTCCCCCCATCTAGCAGGGAGTGATGACAAAGCTAAATGAAATCTCAGCTTATTCCTTTTTGTGGTCTTCTGCCAAGCATTTCACTAAGACTCCTTGGCTTTTGCTACAGTCCCTGAGACTTCCAGATGCTGTCCTGTCCAAGCCCGTTGTTGGTTATCATCCAGAACCTGATAAGATCAGGCACACTTTGTCCAGTATGGCTATGGGCAAAAGCTGTTTCTCCCAAACCAGACAGCAAAAAAAATCAGAGTTTTCTGCAAATAAACTACCTATAAACAGAGTTCACACTGATTAAATCAGGGTTTCAAAAGGAAGACATTTCTAATTCCCAGAGCTGTCTAGAGCGTGTGCACAGAATGGAGTCCATGTCTTACCTGTGCTGCAGTTCTTGTACTTCTTGCTCTGGCCATGCAGGACCAATGCAAACACCACTAGAAGGATGAGGATCAGACTTGAGAGTGCCATCACTAGTAGGAACCACCACTCCTCATAGAAAGGGGCTTCTGTTTGTGCTAAAAGAATGAAAAACAAATAACAATTCCTTCTTTATGTTCCTTCAAAATTTTTTCTTCTTCCCCGCAGTGAACGATGCATCTGGAATAGCGTTCGGGAGAGAGAGGTGTTCAAAGGAGGTAACGCAGCCTGCTCTGCAGCCAGACTTTCAAGGGGCTTGCTGACACTGACGGCAAAGAGAACAGGAATTTATCATAGCTCCGACATCTCTGCAAGCATCTTTCACACACCCAGAGCCTTAGCTAAGAAGTTATCTTCAAGTGAAGAAAGGGAAGTTTCTTCCTACTGGTCTGCACACATACACTTCCTGACTACGGTAGTACGCTTAGTACCCCCTGGGTCAAAGGAGCCACCAATATATCTATCATGACCCAGAATTATTCCAGTTTTTATGAGGCTTAACTTGCCAAAATGCTGCTCAGTGGCTCTGAAAAATACAGTTAGAGCCAGGAAACAAAGTATGCTTGGTTCAGTGTCTTTCACAGCTTCCATTAACTCTAACCTCCAACATTCACTGCTCCTTTATATCTTTTACCCATCAGCTTAGCCAAGCCTTATGTGCAGTACATGGGTATCAATTCAGTTGCCTGGATTTTGTGCAATCTCAAGTCATTTCACCTCATTTGACCTGAATTGGAGATGCAAAGTGATACCAGCTTCCCTCTTCTAGAGTTACCTTGCCAGTCTTGGTTTAAAGTAATAAGTATTGTTACTTTCTTGCAGTGATATTCTCTTTGTCAGCATCCCTCAGCTCCGTGGAAAAATGCTGCTGCTGGAGCGCAACCTAGCAGTTGTATGTAATTTCCCTGTAGTCCATAACATAGAACACCACCTGGTAGGAATGGACAATGCCAGGAGACCAGCTTCAAACCCTCACTATCACTGAACCCAGGCACTCTCTTTCCCCACCTGTCCTAAGCTCTGGATCTAAGCATAAGTCTGTGGTAAGCCTCATGATACAAGCTCAAATTTGTTTCAGATCACTGCACACTCTGCAGCAGTGAAAAGCAGCCACAATCCTTCTTTGCTAGGAGACCAGCCCAGGCCAATAAAGTCCTAAAGGCAAACTGCACAAGCCATGCTGGGTTGAGCAGATTCAGCGCAATTTATACCTCCCTGTGCTAGCTGAAGTGGCCAGCCAAAAATGCTTTATACTTTTACGACTGTGAATCTCAATGGAAACCTCTTACTTTCATGCAGCAATTTGAGATGAACACTGAAGCATCAAAAGGAGGCGAATTAAATAGTTCTGTTCAAGTGGAGAACTTAAAAACAAGTACTTTATGTATAAAAAGCATTAGAAGGAGATGCATGCCCAGCTTCAGAGGAACAATGTCTTTCAGGAAAGGGAAAGCTGACATGATTACCAATCCTTTACATTGTGTTACAGCCTCTGTGAAGCCAGAGATAGGAAAAACATTGACTCTAGGTGTCTGAAGTGGGTTGTCTATGCCCTTGTCCTGAAGGAGAAAAGCAAGGGTAGCACTCACTCTGAAATCCATAGACAGCTCTCATGGGCTAAGTGGTTAATTGTGTAAGGACAAACAGAGCTGTGATGGCGATAGTAGCTTTTACTACTCTTGCCTGCTGGGTAACTGTTGAATGTTGTTTATGCTTTTCACTGGAGAAGCAGAGATAAAAGCCACTCCAGATACTGGAGCATCGCCAGGTACTCAGGACTCTCCAGCATTTTGAATCACAAAGCTGCTTTATCAGGTTCTTTTACTCCTCTTGCCTGTCTTTGGTGACACAGCAAGGGTGAAACCTGTTGCTCAAAAGCAACCTGGAGTACAGCTGTCTCTGCGAGGGTGAGAAGAGACCTCAGTAAAGCACCAAGGTCTACTTCATGACAGGCCACTGAACTCTGGCTGTTTAGACATGGCAAGCTGAGTGGAATTTGCTTTTTGAGGTACTGAAGTTCCCTTCAGAAAACCAGAGCACTGGGCTGCCCAAAGGCATTTTGGAAGCATGTTTAAACCATAGCCCTGTTTATTCTGAATAAGTACAATAGAGCAGGGAGGCTGGGAGAAGCCTGAGAGCATTGCCAGCAAGCTGTTCTGATGAAGGAGGAGTGAAGGCATCATGCTGTACTGGAACTGGCAGGCAGAAGATATCAGGAATGATTTTGTGAAACTAAACTTAATAGTTTTGAGAGCTAAATATAAAATAACACAGAAAATATTTATCAGAGAACCTTGGGGAAAAAAATAAAGAAGGAAGTAGAGCAAACAAACCAACAGATTAGGAAAGGTGAAAACCCAAACAAATTGTAGACTGTGTAAATTAGTCTTAGGGCAAGAGATCTCATATATAAACACTCCTGAAATTCCTGAGAAGGTTCTTTGTCACACTTAAAAATGGCACACATGCATTTTTCTTCTTGAAAGTAAAGCACACTGTAAGAACAAGCCTTGATACACCACTATATTACTCTGGTTTTAGCCTAAAACAAGTGAAAACAAGCTGCCCTTGGTTATTCATTGCAACTAGAAAACATGGGTTGGGGTTTTTCCCCCTCTTTCCTCCTCAATCCAAGAAATTCCATTGGAAAAGATAATAAAAAAAAAAAATCCATGATTACCTGATACTGCCACAGAGGGAACACTGGGTTCTCCATAGCCAAATTCATTGACAGCCACCACCCGAAATTCATAGGTCACACCCTGTCTGAGTTTGTCCAGGCCAACTGTGTAGGAGGTAGCACTGCGAGGGATGTCCTTCACAAACATATCCCACAGTCCTTCATCTAGGAAAGCAGCAAGGAGAGAAATGGCATGAACTGTGTGACTTAGCACTTTCTTTTGCTCACTGAAAAGAATTGCCATTAATGGTGTGTTTCAAGCACAGGCAGTGGACATGCTTACCTGAAGGCTGCTCAGCGACACACACAAATGTCAGAATGCCCTGCAGAACCCCATCTGTAAACGTATTTATTCATGATGTGGTCTAATAATAATAGCCCAGATGGAAGAGATCTCCTCTAAAATGTGCAGCAGCACCCACAGTGACCCGAGCTGGCTAGAGCAGCTGCCAGCCATCTGGGTCCCTCCTCATCAGGTAAGATCACCACATTAGCACGCCTGGTATTTGACAGAGCAAGTAAACCCAAAGCAACCTGTGCCATTAAGGAGTCTTGATTATACAGGTTTTGTCTGCTTTTTGCATTGCAAAACTGACTTCACTCTCAAAGTGCATAGGCTTTGCAAAGTAACGTAAGATTTGGGTCTTGGTAGAAGTACTGTGGGCTTGCATAAACTGGAGCCTGCTGGACTGGTGTCACTGGAGTGCTGCTTGCTCCACAATATCAGTAGTGGTATGTCCTTTGCGTATGCTGGCCCGCAGTATGGCACAGCCCGCAGGCTGAGACTTTCGTGTTGTACTTCTGCGCCATGCATTCTTAAACAGGAATGAGCTTTTGTCTGGATAATAAACCTTTGAAACTTCTTATAAACATGAGACCACTCTGAAGAGAGTGTTTCAGTGGGATAATTTCAGTTCTCAACATCTATACTGACATTAACCCTGATGCACATCCTCACCAGGCACCAGTCTGGCCCCTGATCCATACCTGTAATCTTATGTTCACTTGACTAAATTGGAAAGAACTTCCAATGGGATGGATGCTCTTAACAATTAGAAAAAAACCCCAAATCAACTAGAATTAAAAATGACAGTAAATAATTCTGAGTGCAGGAATCAAACGTTAATCTAACTGGACTGCTCTTCAGTAACAACTGGTGCCCAGCACTTTCTCTAACAAAATGGACTTACTGTCTATGCATAGGGCCAAACTCTCAGCTAGCCTAAACCAGTGTAGCTCTGATAGACCTGACCTCAGAAATATCCCATTGGGCTCATACTTTCAGTTATCAAAGCTGTTCAAGCAATGTCTATTTTTCTCTGCATGTCCCACAGCAATGGGAACATGATGATAACCTCTACATAGATATGACTCCAACTGCCTGCTTTGAAAGAAAGTCCTCTGCACTGTAAGATTTAAGCATCAGCATGACTTCTGTAGCGTCAGGTGTTATCAAGGTAACAATAAAGCAGGAGCCAGCAGCATACCCTCAATGACTTGCTCCACTGCTGCAACGTAAGGCAGGAGTCTGTTCTCCTTTGCTTTGCATTTACCCGAGTATAAACTAATTGGAGTCACCACAGCGATTCCAGAATTGTGCTGGTGTAACAGGGCAAAATTTGGCCCTTAGCCTACTTCTGTGCAGCAGGGAATAGCAGCAAAGATGGATTGATTAACACTGCAGATGCATTTCCATGCGAATGTTTTAACTTTGGCATCTGTAAATGTTGGGTCAGTAATTTGTACCGTGCTGCACTTCTAGCAACACACACAGTGACTAACTGCCCCCAGTCTCCATCTTTTCTGGTCATGAGGATTGACAGCCTCAGTGGATGCAAAAAGCAGGCTGAAATGTTATTGTTCCAGCTGCATTTGAGAAATAACAAAGAACAATAAAAACAGGTAATTTTTCTGTCATGCTTAAAATTCAGACCGATATATTATTCACCAGCATGATCAGAGTATAATGAAGTTATCATAATGTACCATTGTTATGTATTAGTTGGATATTACAATGGCTATAAAACAAGAGATAAAATATTGACTTCCTTTTTACAGGGCAATAGAAGGCTAGATTATTTCTACCACATAATCTTACAATGTAATAAAAAGGGAGTTTGGGATTTAGTTTCTCTGAAGTGGATGAAGTGAGGGATGTTTTTTCAAAGTTAGATTGTTGTAACCACCAAACACTAGGAAGATGCATCCCAGACTATAAAATACTGCCATAATTGCTAGAATTGCCAGAGCTTTCATAAACACATTTGTAAACAGCAATAAGAGAATTTGAGCCCATTGCGAATTGTCTGAAAAGCAATTTGTTTGCACTGAAAGCCACTTAGATGGGGGAAGAAAAGGCAACAATAAAAATGAATGTTCAACACTCATTGCAACAAACACAACTGTTCACACACGCACTTCCTCACTCATTTTCTCAAACCTATCAGGGTGCACAGTGCAGAATATCCTACGGTCCAAGAAGTGACATTTAACCAGTCTGGAAAGCTTGAAGTGAGTTGGGAAAACTGCCCTTGAAAAGTCAACGTTGCATTTCTACCTCTCTGTCCTTCTGGCTATGGTGGCGATGGTGTGGGGCAGCAAAGGCTGCTGGTGGATGCTTCTTCAGAGAGGATTCCTGTCTTGCAGGGACTCAAAGATGCTCCAGTTGGTGGCTGTATCTTCTCTGGCCCATCCCTGTTTCACCCATTGAAAAAAATCTTTGTTCAAGCTTATTTTTCTGGGGAGGAAACAGGGCTTGGTCAAGATGGGACCCAGTGCGTAACTGTGGGATCCCAGAGAGGTGCTGATGCAGCTACAGTGGTCAGCAGTCTGCAGGGTGACAGCCTGGGAAGAGGGATATCCTTATATTTCCTCCACTGCTGATCTCAAGCCAGTGCTATGCACAGGAGAGTCTGTGGCTTCCAAAGACCTGGCCAACAAGATTTTTCATTTCAGAGCCTCAATTAATTTATCTTATCTCCACCTGGAATATTCATGTCCCTCTTTGTAGACAGATTGCAATTGGATATATCCCAACTAAAAAAGCATTTTCAGTGGTGAACTTTGAGATTAAATATCAAAAACACAACTTGTGAATTCATTCACTGCATCTCTTCTCCTATCCCTCAAAACCAGGTTTACTCTAAATGTTAGAACTTCATCTGAAAGAGAATTCATTAGAAGGTCACTTATGATAGCAAAGACTGGCCTTTAAGTTCAGTAGAAAAATCATTAGTACACTGTACACAGTATTTTCTACTCAGCTTAGGGAGGAAGGATACACGTGCTGCAGTTGGGACATCAGCTGAATATTAACTCATAGAAACTGCCAAGAAAACCAAAGTTTGCCGCGCCACACTCTGGTGAAGAGGAGCAAAGCTCACCAACCCCAGTCCTTACTGGGAAGGAGGCAGCACAGCTGGCAGCTGGAATCACTTGCACTACTCAAATACTTTTCCTTCAATAACATCTGTCCCTTTCTTCATTTCACATTGACTTTCACTGGGCACTTGGTCTCTTAAAAAAGGCCCGAATGTGTGATGGAAAAGGGAGGGTCCCTCAAAAAAAAGTGTTTTATCAACACTTCACCAGACCCTGTCTCAGCCTTATGTCTTGCTGATGGGAGATTTGATCTTTATCTCCCAGCCTCAACTCCTCCATCCAAACTGGGAGGCATATACATGGGGAGATGATCTGAATGAGAGGGTAAGGTGAAACCCCCCTGACCTGACACAATGTCCAGCCTGCCCCAGCTACCCTCTGGTCAGGTGCTGGTTCTCCTGTGTCAGCGAGGAATCATCACAGAATAGTTTGGGCTGGAAGGGACCGTAAAGCTCATCCTGTTCCAAACCCCTGCTGCTGGCAGGGACACCTTCCGCTAGATCAAGCTGCTCAAAGCTTCATCCAACCTGGCCTTGAACACTGCCATGGATGGGGCAGCCACAGTTTGTCTGAGCAGCCTGTTCCAGCTGCAGCTACACACAGCACCCACCGGCCAATCTGGTTTCACAGGCAATTAATCGGGGTCTCCATGCTGAATAAAACTGTCAGGCAGTAACAAAGGCTCCCAGCTCTGCTAACTCAGGCCACTAACAAACAACTGCTGCGCTGCAGCTGGGGAGATGGAAAGCTGTCAGTTATTTGAGTCTTAAACACCAGCCTTCCCCTCTTGGAGTAAAAGGAGAGCTGGGCTGCAAAACTTACTCCTAATTACACTTTAGGGGGTTTATGAGGGGAGAAGCTGCTGAGAATTAAGGACCAGCTAAATGTGAGTAGTGCTCCTCCTGCAACCAATTAAAATGTGGATGGATTTGTCAAAGGCAAAGGGTTGGATTATCACGTAAACTAGTGAAAGGATGAGAATGGGAAGTGAACGCTGACAAACTGTCAGCCTGGGCATGTTGTTTGGGAGTGGAAGTGAAAAAGGCCCCATGGCAGATGCTGGCAATGCAGCTGCACCCTTCACTTTGAATTTACTGACTTCTGCTGGTTTGTGTCCATGTTTGACACTGCACTCCCTCATTTGTTTAAAAATAAGTAGAAAAGGAAGAAAACAGAAAAATATTACTCAAGATACCAGCAAGGAAACTAAAGTGAGATCTGCCCTCAGGGTATGAGAAGTGAAAACCAGCATTTATGGGAAGGACAATCCTCTCTCTGAGTAGATGGGTTCTTCTTCCTGTTGTGGTTTAAGCTGCCTGCTGCCTTCATGGAACTTTTCTTCTGGGAGAGCAGAAGAAAACTCTGTCCTGACTTGCCTGTGTCCTAAGCTCATGATTAGTGGCTGATCTGAGGTTTACTGGCCTGTTCGTGCCAGTCAGCCAGGGTGCTAGAAATACTGTTATCGCAAACATGTTAAGATGTAATTCTCTTCTACTGGGCTTAAGTTATCCCTTGCTTGGGAAAAGCAAACAAAGTCCAAAATGCATGATAGGGAGAGGCAGCAGAAGAAGAAACAGCTTGTCCTGGGTCAGGGGATTTTTCCAAGGCAACACAAGCCATGAAACAGATTGACTGAACACCTTCCTGGCTGCCCTGCAGCTGAGGACAACTGCAGCAGGCCAATGCACACACAAAAGTTTCATGCTGGCAGTTAAGTATCCAAACGCACTCCTGGCAGTGTAGATCTCTAGGGTGTTATACAGAAAACACTTCCTTTGTAGACAGGGGATAACTGGGAAGGCAAGTCCACATGAGATGCTTGGTACCTGACAGGCCACATGTCCACCATTAAAGCACAGTACAGAGAGAAGAGCCTTGGATGAGAAAAGAGAGATGAAACCAGCTTCTCAACTCCTTCCAGCAGCACTGGGAGCCTTAATGTCAATGTGCCATGTCTTTTCCTCTGTAGGTAAAAACTGAGGGCATGATGTAATACCCATTCCTCAGCCAGCCTAGTTGGTGTCCAGGGAGTGCTTACGATGGCAAGTGACAGAGGCTGCTTAATTGCATTTCTTGTAATGCACAAGGAGCTAAACTGGAATCCATTTCTCCAGGGACAGAGAAGTTGAAGGAAAAGAAAAACTCTTCTGTTTCCCTAATGTCTTTCTCTAGCACAGATCATGCTGGAAAAAAACTGGTTTGCCTGCTCCATCCCCATGTCTGAGTATATTCAAAATGCAGAGGAGGTAGTCAGCCTGGTCACCTTCCATAAATCTGGGAGAGAAATGGGGAGATCAAATGAGCAATCTCAGCTGCCTGCTGCCTCCTTTGCTAAACCCAGCAGCGCAGGTGGAGCCCAGGGAGACACAGCATGGCACCGAAAAATTCAAAAGGAAGGGACAAAATGGGGTAAGGTTTGCTATTTCTGACAGAAAGCCACCCTCCTACTCTGATGGAAGAGTCTTGGCAGGGAGCTACAGCAGGGAAAATGAGATGATACAGCATTTAGCATTTGGGGTAATGAGGCCTATAATAGATGACACTTGAGATGTGAAACACTAAGGTAGTGGTATTGCATTTAAATACTGGCAACAAGCTAAAGCTTTTCATCTGTCCAATAGCCCCTTTTTTGATCTGAAAAAGACGAATATCTTTTCCTTCCTTCATTTTATGTGAAGGGCACAAGTCAACTGCTCTTCTCTTGGACAACAACTCCTTGAAAACAGAAGTTGCTCCAATCCATGCTCTACTACCCATACAGATCAACGAGCAGAAGCAAATTCTTAGAATGATATTAAAAAAGAAGCTGCTCTCAATGACCAGCCCTGACAGGAAAAATTAGCTCCATGCTTTTGTTAAGCCCTTAATTCAGATTTCAAACTTCTCCATGCAGAGATGAGGAAGAAAAAGCAGCACAGAAAGGAAGCTGATGCTTGGGCGAGGTAAGTAAATGTTCCAATTAGGCTGTCTCCTCTCCTGGATCACATTTCACGCTTCCTACAGCTGCAGCCAGAACGAAGGATAAGAATCGAGCATACAAATGCCTAGTTCATTTCCTACAGCAGCATGAATAGGATTAAAATAATCTGGAGAAGAATTAAATGCCTCAACAGTCAGGTTGCAAGAGCAGGAGAATAAGACCTCCTCTGTGTGTTCTCAGGATCAGTGGAGTGGGGCCAGCAGAAGTGACCCAGGGTTAATGCAGCTCAGACCTGCCTTGGAGGGACTATTTCCTTCCTGCTCAAAAAGAGCGGGCCACAAATTCTACATCCTTAGCCATGAACTGTAAAATGTTCACATCGAATGGCGAGACAAAGCCAGGAACATCAATGTCACCATTGCAATGTCACCAGCCATATGAGCTGAATTTCCGCCCTACAGACAATGCGTACATGGGCTGCAGGTTTCCCTCTAAAATACTTGTACTCAGAAAGCCCTGCTTGGGGAAATCAAGCTAGTGAGTGAGCTTCAGTGTACAGCTTTGGTTTAACTTGCTATCTAAACAATACTGTACAAATAAGACAGAGTATATTCTACCTATGAATAAATAAGGGCAGAAATCAATAAGCTGATATAAAAGAAATAGAAGCACAGCAGTGTCATTCCTCTAATTAAATAGAAAAGTAATCTTGAGTGCTCTGGGAAACTCCAGTGCTTTGAGAAGGTACCCATTTTCCTTGACTTTGTTTTGAAAACAATCCTCAAGTTAAATGACAGAAATAAGGAGGAAATTTTAGAGTCATGGCAGAGCCTCACTACAGAGCAAATTCTATCAGATGCAGGTATGGAAAGCTGCATTTTCAGTGATGACCACAGAAATGCAGGCCATAATTTTGTTACTGGTCTGTTTGAATATAATTAAAACAATTGGTTTTAAATGCAACCTTACATTTGAGACACAGATAAGAAACAGGATCTTTTATATAGTCAAATAGACAAGCACTCACTTAACCAATACATAATCAAGCAACATGCAAGTACCTAGAAGTAAAAGAGGAAAGAACAAGCAGCCAACATGGATATGTCAAGTATAAATCATGTCTAATTTCCTTCTGTGACAGGGTAGCAGACCTTGTCAATAGAGGAGAAAGAGCAGACATCATCTATCCTGACTTCAGCAAAGCTTTTGACACCATGACATTCAAACACAACTGATGTGAAACAAGTATCTGGTAGATGCATCATCAGCTGGAAAACTGTACTTGGCAAATGGTTACCAACATCCACTGTCAGAGTGGAATGGAAATTAGCAAGTGAGATTACACTGGGGTCTGGCAGCATTCACCAGCTTTCCTTAATAACTTGGTTACCAGAAAGTGTGCACTTATTCAATTTGCAACAGGTACCAAGCTGGGAGAGGCTGGACTACATCCTTGCTTTTAAAATGACTTTGTCCAATTGGAGAAATATTCTGGAAAAATCAAGAGAGCAGCTTCAGTAAAATCAAATCCCAGAAGCAAAGTTGCTCTGGGAAAGCGCCAAGAAAAACTGTGGTGATGAGGACATTCCTTTTCCCTTGCTAATGCCCTCCCTGCAGAACAAATGGGGAAACCAGTGTGTATGTGATGCTGAAGTCCTGGCCCTAGTCTTAACAGTAAAACAGCAATTAGCTGTTGTGTTCTGCTGCAGAAGGGGACAGACTTTTACCTTCGGTCCTCAAAATACAGCTTGCAAGTACTTATTAGTCCTTGTACATGAAAGATGCTGTAAGCATTTAAGTGGGTTTTAATTATTAACTATATTAGCTCATCAGATGGATAATTTACCAGTGATGTAGCACAGAGAAAGCCAGACTATTCAGGGTAATTTTCTGTGACTACTAGTAAGCAGAATTAAAATCTGATAAACTACGTAATGAACCAGCAATGCTTTAATATTGGCTGGCAACAACGTTCTCTCACAAAATCCCATCGCCTTACTGGGATGACAAACAATCTCTCCACTGAGGGATGCTTTCGGCATTGACCGAAGGAAGGGAACTCATGACACCAAGCTCTCTGTGTTTCCCATGCCTTACCTGAGGGTCTTGCCTCTATAATGTAGCCAGTTGTAGGTTTTTCTCCTGAATCTCCCTCAGTCCATTGTAGCGTCAGCCCAGAAGCAGATTTTGTCACCAGAATTTCCTGAGGGGAGCCAGGAGACCCTGAAGGATGAAAAAAGAATAGCAAAGGGTGGTGATATCAGAAACAGATTGCAGTATTAAGTTTTTCCATTGATATAGGGGAAAAAAATTGTCTAGCAGTATTGGTCAACATATATGCATCATGAACCAGCTCATTGGGCTACTAACTTAATTTTTTTCACAAGTTCTAGTACCAGCAGTTGTAGATCAATGGCTGAGTTTTACAGGTACCTGTGTTTAGAAGAAAACACTCTCATTTTAGTCATTAGCATATCAGCAGGAGTTGCACATTGCCACTGCTATTTCTGCCTTTAGACGTGAACCCAACCTCCAAGTTTCAGGGAGACGTTTGAGAGGACAGCTGCCTGCCCATTCACTTAGGAAGATGCTATGGCCATGTTAAAGAGGATTCCCACTTTATACTATCTGTGGTGGGGCATGAAAGTTAAACTGTGGATCCACAGTGCTGCTGTCCCACATCATGGCTACAGAGGGTACTGGGATAAAATGGAATCTTGCTGTCACCCAGAAAGGTGGAACTGCCACACATGGCTCTCATGGAGAAAGCAAATACTTCCCTGAGCTGGAAAATCAGAACTGTGACCATTGCACTGATGCTCTGTGATTTACTGGACAGGCTGGTATCACTGGAGGGCATCTACCTTGTTAGATTATCTGCTTATCAAAATCACTGACCAAATAAGAAAACCAACTCTTTTGTACAGGCATTGAACCAAGAGGGGAATGTTGCTGTTCTCTTGACATATCAGGAAATTCACAGACTTCTCCATCTGCATAAGCCAGAGTCAGGAAAGAATAGTTGTAAGTTCTTTCTGGTTTTGTATCCAGGAACCTCTGCTGGTTTCAGTTATTCCAGTTCTGACTCCACCACAGAGCAGTACAGTCAGAATTATGCACTGTGCTGTCAGGCTGCAGCTTGGAAATCCCTGGCTAGCTCATTTGCATTATGATTTATTCACATTGTTTTGTTTATTCACATAAGACTTCTTGATTTCAGGAAAAAGGGAAGCATGTTTTTTATGGGCCGTTGCAAAACCCACTGAATCATGTCCTGAGCTCCTGTGACTCAACTTCTCCTTGGCTTGGAAATTTATGTGAAGCCCTGATTGCACTATTCCCCACTGTTGGACCATCTTTGTATAATTGATGCTTTTATTGTTCCACTTACCTTCTGCTGGCCCAGCTGTAATGTTGGCTTGCAGTTCAGGTCCATAGGCGATGGTTCGGGCTTGCACTTTGAATAAATAGGTCATACCCTTGGTGAGATCTCGGACCTTCAACCAGCGTTGCCAGTTCCCTTTTATGTCCACAGTCACCACCTTACTTACTCCTGGAACAGCCAGGCAGATAAAAACATAAGAGAGCCTTGCAACACAAAAGAAAGAAATCAAGTGGAGCTTATTACATCTAGATGGTAAGTAAAATTATCTAACAGTTTGCTAAGAAAGTATTCCTTACAATTAGCAAGAGTTTAAGTTGTGATAATAGCCAATTTTCAGCACTGATAAGTATAATTAGAGTTTAAGCTTGATAAGTGGGTACTGACAAGAAAAAAACCTTACAACACAACTGGGAAATTACCAAGAGACTAAATGCAACTTCACTAATTACTCTGGGAAGAATGGAGGAGGTAAATGAAGAAGACTGCATGTTGTAGATAGCTTCCTAAGCAAGCATTTCTCCACTGCTTCTTTGCCAGGTAACTGGCAACATTGCCTGAAGGAGGAAACAAGGGCCAGTTTTTTTTCCATCCATCTCATCCTGTCATTTCCACCATTGCCAACTGAATGCAAAATGAAGGATGTGTATCTCACAGGTAACTTGTGGGTGTGAATGCCACTGCAATAGAGGATGCAATCAAAGCACTATTAGCTTGGACAAGCCTGAGGTCATGACTTCAGGGTGTTTCCCTCTTCTCACTCTCCAAGAAGTTTTCTTACATGGATGAACTAAAATCAGTGCTGTTTCCATTATCAAAGTTCATGGCTAGTTTCACATTTAGGTTCTGAATGCATAAAGAGCAGAGTGGAAATGAGTGCTTTGAAAACACTGAGATTTTCTAGAAGTCAGTCAATGGAAATAATTTGATTTATAAAATGAAATGAACAGAACAGAAAGTTTGATTTTAGAGCCCTTTTGGCACTTTTTCTAGTTCTGCAGACGTACATAACACATTGCAAACCAAGAAGATGGGAAAGGGAGAACGTTTTTCGCACTGGAGAAGTCTGCTTGCTAGTTTATCTTTCCAGAAAAATGCACAATGAAGATATTTCTCAATCCAGATGCTTGTTTTATGCAAATTGAAACAATGAGTTCAGTTTTATTGGTTAAATAAAGAATAATGTCCAAGCAATTTCTGCTCAAAGTTTTCTCCCAGATACAATTCATAACTCAGGGAATCTTCCCTTGGATAACAAGGAAGCAGTAAAAGTGCTCCCTCCTTCCCTAGGTGTACTATTTCATTTCTCTAAGACAAATCAGGAAGCATTTGTCATTTTGAAGTTATGTTCTCCCCAAAAAAGGAACTGTTAAAAAAGGCTCCAGGGCAATTCTGTTGTCTATTATTGTGTAAAACATAAAGCTGTAAAGCTTAAACAATAAAAGGTCAACCAGGGAGAAGGCTGTGCTAAAGAACAGATTCCTGTTAGAAGGTCGGCCAAAATGAGCAGGCTTTAAGCAGTGGCTTCTAAGTGGGAGAGCAGGCGATGTCACAGTGAGGACATTCAGCTGAATATAATGAATGGGTGTGAAGTCAAAAGATGCAGAAAAAAAAGCTCCAGGGAGGTCTGGCCCATCCGTGTTGTTGCACTGTAGTGCTGGCACAGAGGAATGTGAGACTTGGGGCTGGAAGGACCCACTGGGATCATGGGGTCTGCATGATCTACCTGCAGTCAGCACCATTACATGCTCTATCTTCAAATGAGCTTGGCTCTACTTTGCTTTCTAAATAAAGGAGCATGGCTTTACTAAAGGAGGAAAATGATGGCATCAAGGGAGGGATTTCTTACCATGGCCACAGAATAAATATGTTTGCTGAAAGAAAAATGTTGGCACAAAAGCAAAAGGATAGAAACTGGGAAATAAATTTGGGCAAAAAATTCAAAATCTGAACAAAGCCCTTCATAATGTCCTGGCTTACATCAGAAATCTTCTACAAGGGAAAGACAGACAAACTAGAGACAGAGATAGTACAGGCAGAAGTGGGGAAAAGAAGAAAAGAAAACGAAGATTCTGAGGATGTTAAGTCAAATACATACAGAGAAAACATGATCTGACACTTCCATGTTTTCAGGGGGAAAATGTATTCTTAAACATTGTGTAGGAATGAATGAATAAAAGGCAGGAAATGCCCAAACATCCTGAACCTCCTGCATACTCTGTGTACATTTCTTGGTCAGAATTAGAAATGCTTTCTGCATTAGCTCTTTGTGCTCAGACCTGCCAGCCATAAAGGCTGAAAGTGCTTTTATTCTTGTATTTTCATTCCTGAATATAACTTTCTCAGTGCATGAGACATGGATATTCAGACAATATAAATCTTTATTCCTTACAGAAGAAGCAAATACAAGTGATTGATATCCTTATTTCTTTGGAAAAGAGTTTAAAATGGATTGGCAATGGCTGAAATTACTCTGCCTGCTGTCACACTGCCAAAGTCGGACATCCTATTGAACTACTGGCAATCTACCAGGAATATAAAAATATTAATAAGACCATCCACAAACTTTGCAATCTTTTCTAATTCTCCTTTGGAATGAATTTACATTTATTTTCAGAGAAAGCGCTGAATTTTTCTCTGTTGCTGTTCTGGCAAATTAATGAAACATTTGTGGGCACAACATTGTTGTGGTCTAGCTTAAATTAAGTGCTGGGGTAAAAATGTTGCTTGAAAACTCCATGTAAACAGATACAACTAAATCTCTCGCGCAGTTATTCTACCCTGTCAAAAGCAGCAGAGGTACCTGTGATGACTAGCACATTTGATACCCCGGCAATCTTTGTGATAACAGAAGTGACACATGATGTGATAAGCAAGGCAAATGTGTCTGACTGATTATTCTGGGATGGAGCCTAGTCAGCAATTTCAAAGTGCAACACAGGGAGACAATCAGGCACTCTCAGGCTGAGTTTCTTCTTTGCCCACACCAGGTAACGATGGCTGTAAAATGACTTTTCAAGTCACACAGAACACTGTGTAAGAAAATGAGAGGGGACAGAAAAAACCCTATAATCCACAATATTGTAGTTTGCTGAGCAGTTTTGGCCAAAGTGGAATTGTTTTACTTGCCCTCTGCCACCTGGCTTCTCTTGGAAAACGACAGAGAATAAGTAGGAAATTGGGCAGAGATAAAAGCTACTACAGTACTTTTCTGTCATTTCCCCATGAATATGCATGGTCAGAGGTCTGTCTTACCCTGAATGGGAGCCAAGGGCTCATATACTACTCGATAACCCTGCAGGACTCCATTTGCTGCTGTTGGCTCGCCCCAGGACACATTGAGTGTAGTGCAAGTGATCTCCGAGAACGTCAAGAAGCTGGGAGCACTGGGTGCTGAAAGGATTACAAACAGAATGAACTGCAGTAGAAATAGTCAATCTGATATATACAATAAAGCATTGGTTTATTTGCCCAGCCTAAATCTAAAGGAAACAAGCTGAAAATGGGATTTTTCAATTGTATTCCTGTTTGGTAACTTATTAGAAACCCAGGTGTCCTAAAAAAACCCAGCAGACAGCTGCGAAGCTGAATCTCAAAAGCAAGCAAGGAGATAGGACACAGAAGGGAATGACCCTCAGAAGGATGCTGTATGAGCATACATCCCAAGTGCACACCTCCGCTGCCACCAACAAGGGCACTATCTTCATCCTGTGCTGCAGCACTCCCACCACAGTCACATCCAACACAGAACCCAGTTCAACTGGGTGGGTGCTGATCCAGCTTTAAAAAAGGAGAAATGACAAAAAGCACAATAATTCTCTCACAGGACTGCCTAGGCAATTTCCAGGCACTGAAGATGAGTTCCTTCATATTTTCAGATGTAATAGCAGAGGCCAGAAACAGACCCATAGATGCTTTCTGGACCAGCTTGTGAAGGGACTGGTCCTTCTGGAAGTCCATTTATTTCCTCTGCATCACTCCCTTTCCCCCATGGTCCGCATATTTGATCCTTTTTAACCCTCCACTACCATTACAGAGCAATGATGCATCCGAAAGCTAAATCTGAACACCAGTGCCCTCCTGCATCCACCCATGTCCTCAGTCACTGCCCAGTTACATGCTGGCCACCACCAAGGCTGTGCTTTGAGACAAGACAACAATCCTGTACCCGCCTGGTGTGTCCTGCCCTGTGAGGGGCTGCTCCTGGGGCCATCCCCGGCTGCGTTGAATGCGGAGATGCAGACCATGTACCGCGTGTGACTGGTTAGGTTCTTGAGCCGGACAGCTGTCTCTGGGAGGAAAAGGACCTTCACTTTCTCTGTGTCATTCTGGGTGTCGCTCTCCCAGTAGTAAATCTGTTGGAACAGAGAGATGTTTCAGTATATCTTACATGTAGAAAATATCTGGGCATTGCAGCTATAAAAGATGAAGAAGGTGGCAGAGTCTTGCTCTGGACTCTTACACTAAATGGGATCCTAACACTTTTCACCATGTTCCCAGTCTTTTTGCTTCCTTTGGCAAATTCCCAGCACCAAAGTGGTCCAGTGACCACGTAGCTGAGAACATCACTCAAAAATAGACCACAGGCTGAAGAATGTGGCCTAATGACAGCAGATATGAGCTGCCAGAGATCAGCATGAGAGGGCAGTTTTTAAATTCTCCCTGGAAAGCTAGCTGCCTGTCAGCACTGGCATCCTGCTATGATGGTCCATAATTCACCTCTGTATGCACACAATGGTTTTACCATTTGTGGTCACGGACATCCAAGCAAATGTCTTCTTGACAAGGGTAATAAAGACTTTCCTTAAAGTTTCTTGAGGTACTTTTTCCTGTTCTTGCCTTACGTAATTTTTAACCTGATGCCATAAAATTAGGCTTTGGAGAAATTGTTTCCAAGAGGAAAAATGGTGCCAGCCCTACTTATTGGACAGGCCTGGCAGCGAGAGCATTACAACAGGCCAAAGCAAGCCAGAAAGTTGCGAGAATGAGCCAAAGCAAGACTCCTCCTTGGCTCTACAAGCCAGGCTGTTAGAGCTCTCTATATGTACAAAAGGAAAAGAACATGAATTGATATATAAGGATGCTTGTTACTGCCAAGAAGGGATGCCAGATTATTCACAGTGGCTTGGTTTTTCTTTGCTTATGGACCTAAATTCATGGAGAGAGGCAGAGCCAGACACTGAACCAAAGCCAAGCTCAAGTGTTTGTAGACTTGCCCATTTCCACTCTCTGAGGGTCCATTCTCATGCTGGAGAAGCTGAAAAACATGCCTCTGAAACATGCTCGTCTCCTATGAACCAAATGCAATTAATACTATGATTTAATTTTGTTAAAGTTAAGGAAATGAAATCATTCTTCCGAAATCTGACCTGGCTCAGGCTTCTAGCTAAGAGAAAGTTCTGCTTTTCCTAATGGCTTGTAACATTTGATAGATAGAAAGCTCAGTTAATTTTCTTCAATACATTTCTTGCCCCTAGCTCTTATGTCTGCTGCTTTTTGGAGCAGATACGTTGCCTGCATAAGTAGAGCCGCCTCCTTATCTGCATACCCTGTTTCCCCATGCTCTCCTTCTCCACAAAAAGCAACACACTTCTCTCCCCCTCAATCTCATTCTCATTGTTTTGGGACTCAGTGCCATTTCTGTACTGCAATCTGAATGCTGTTTTAATTTGCCTTATGCAGTAAGGGCAACTGTGAGATAGCTCTACAAACTACAAGTAATAGAAACGCCAAGCAAGATAAATGAAACCAGGAGAAACAGGAGGATTGCCTTGTAGCCTTGGATGTTCCCATTCTGGCTGTCAGCTGGAGGTGGGTCCCAGGTGAGCTCCAGCTGGCTTGCAGAAAGGGAGTTTATTTGGATGTTCTGCGGGGCCAGTGCTGGTGCTAGAGAGAAAGGAGAACAAAAGAATTAATTGTGACAAGCAAAGCTAGTTCATATTCAGGATGCAATTTCCCATTTGCAGGACTCAGGATGGGCTCTGTTTACGCCGCAAGTCAGCTAACAGAGTCAGCCCTGGAGGTATCTATCACAGGGAAGTCTCAGCACACACTGACTGAGGAGCAGCCAAGCCTCCAGAGGTGGCTGCTCCCACACAGGCTGGGTTAGACATTGAACCAACTTGATCCTGACAGCAGCTTTGAAAAAGAAATGAGAATCTTGCCTTCGTTCTATGATTTTGGGCTTGCCTTGGGCAGTGATGCTGGGAGCAACTGGGAGCAAGGCAGCTCCCTTGCCACCATCAGCCTGGCCACCCTCTCAGCAGCAAGTCTTTATAACAGCTTCTTTGCAAGGGTCCAAGACTTAGGGCCAAAATACTGTCCAAAATTACTTCCCAAGCCAGTCAGATGCTAAGCAATTCAATTAATATTTTATGTAATGACAAAATGACTTTTATTTGCTACTTGCTAGCTCTTTTTTGATTATACCTTCACATATACACACTGGCCTTCTCAGGCTCCTGATAATATTTCTTCCTTGCATTGTGCTATGCCAGAAAACTAATCTTGGAGTGCACTTGGGTTGCACTATCCTTCCCCTTGTCAGGATCCAGCTCAGTGCAGGTGGGTTTTCTTCCCCGGTGGCTAGCAAGGACAGTCTGTTCTCCCGACCTGCTGTCTCTGCCTCCGGCAGGTCTTAACAAAACAGCACATGTTCTGTTTACAGAAAAGGTGCTGAAGCGTGTCTTGTTCTAATTCCCGAAGCAGGGAAAGAAAAGCAGGGCAAAGGGCACACTTCTTCTTTCTATATGTTCACAGTGCCATAGCCTCAACCCCGACCACCTGAGAAAGCACCTCTTTCTCTCTGCCCCTTTATGGGCCATAAATAGAAGTGATAAAACATTCACTGCTCGAGTTAGATAGCCCCGGTTACCCGTTACTCTGGAGACTTCTTTCTTTAGAGAGAATGACCTTCATAAGTCACACTTTTCTACCAACACTCCCTCCCCCCGAGTTATAAAATAAAATAGTAATTAACACCCACTCAGCCTGACACCAACTATTTATTTTGTTCTAACTGTGTGGTTTCCATATTATCACTGCCCACCCTGCCGTTAATGGAAATGTTAATAACCAGCGCCAGGTTGTTGTGACAGATGCTTGGGCTCATTATCAGAAATTCTTATTTACCGCTCCATTAAACGACAGAATTGCAGAAAAAACAATTCAATCAAAACTAACTGGAGGAATTTTAACAGCCACATTAATAATCCCAAACATAAATAAAGTTAATGCCTCTTGCATGTTTGCCATCGGCAACTCGATTGCAAAATTATTGCTGTACAATTAAAATGCGAATGGCAAAATTGCAAATAGCCTTTATTGCAGGGCTCAGTTAAAACTCTATGTTTATAATATTTTTTGGTGTTTCTTTTTCAGCAGCACGTAGTGAATGCACAAGGTGACAGTGACCACCAGTAAAATATAGCTTGTTCAGAGCGGTGCACTTGTCTAATTGTAGCTCTGTCTTCTGGGCTTCATGGTGGAGCGCAGGAAATTCAGTGCAACAGTACTGCTGTTAAAGACCAAAAAGCTCAAGATTTTGAGATTTCCACAGCACACATCAGAGTGTGAGGCCAAGCTGATCACACAGTACAAGCCTGAAAATACATCTTGGAGATTTTGAGATGATGACATGCTCAGGGAAACAGGAATATGTACAATTGCAGAAGAAAATGGATCACTTTAGCAATGTATTTTCTTTTGAGGTAGTGACACTACTGCCTATCCTCAGCTGACAGCTTCAAAATGCTCTCAATACCCAGGTCTAAAGCAGCATCTATAATAGTGTTTTTCTTTGGATCCCCTGTGCCAGCCTGCAACAACTGCTGCTTCCAAGATGTGACCATTAGAAGAGTCAGTATGTGTGACCTGCTGCCAGAAAAACACCACGTTTCCTCAACCTCTTCTTGGAGCACATCTAAGAAACACAATGGTTAAAACCTGCCAGTGATCACTCTGCACTGACACACTCACTGCTGGAGCTGCACTTTTGCTGGCACAGCGGCAGAAAATTTGATGGGAAGGAAGGAAAAAAGAGGCTGGTGTTGAAAACGACATTTCTTTTCACTACCCCAGATCCTCCATGAGATGTAAATTGTTTGGTTTTGTGCCCTGTGTGTCTGTCCCTCTGCTCAACTTTCAAAGGCTGATGTGTACCTCCTCTTCCAAGCATAGATTTCTTGTTGACAGCAAGGGACAGCGGAACAGTGCTGCTGATGCTTAATGTGGCTCTGTGCAGACAGCACATTACATTAAGGGTGAAATGAAATACTTTAAAAAGAAGGAAACACATCCCTAAGGCCTCTACCTGTTTGAAACCCCAAACCATTCCCTGTATGTATGGACAGCGTGTGCCAATAAAAAGCAAGTGCATTTTAAAGGTGAATTCAAAAGCCTTTTGCCTTCTAAGAATGCAGTTCAAGATTACTGAGCTCTGAGTTTTTTCACGGCTGTTGAAAGCACGAATACATAAAAATCAAGATTAAAGCTAACCTCACATGACTTTAGGTGTTAGTGACATTATCAACTATAGCAGGAGTGACACAGACCCCTGAGGGTCCAAACTCGGCTCTTGGCAGGTGGAAAGCATTTCATCTTCCATGAAAAACAAAAAGTATGTATCCATGAAGTCTAATTCTGTGCACGTATCCTGCCTTGGAATTTCATGCAGATATTTGTCTGATTTCAGTTCACCTTTGAGATTGTCTCCTTGAAACATTTTCTCACCAAAACCATAAGGAGAAAGGCTGCGCAGGTTGTATAGTAATTAGAAAAAAATAGCAACAACTATGGACTGCGATAAGATTGGCAGAATCAAGTAAAAACAACTCTATTGGGAAATGCAGTGAGTGTTAAAATGAGCCCATAAATAAAGTTACACATCTAAACTCACATTTAAACATATCACTGCCCTCATTTTCCAGTCGTGCTGAACAGCCTCTGCTCACACTGCAGTCAATTTGAGCTTGCAGATGCTTATAACCTTTAAAGAGAAGGTGCTTAAAATCCCCAGTGGCCTGCCTGTGACAGAGCTCTGTGCATTGCAGAAGGTTCACCTTAGTTTTCTTGCTGCTTCCCCAGGATATTTGCTCTCTGTGTCACCCAGAGCTTTTCATCAATACAAAACTACTATTCCTTTTCTCAGTGACAGTTGCCATGATGCTCTGTAGCACAGGTAGGCTACAAATCCTTGTGATTCATTTGGCATACTCAGTAACTGTTTTTATGAAGCATTCCTTGCTGCTCTTACATCTGCTCCAATTGCTGGGTAGGAAAAGATTTCTCCTCTACTGATTTTCTAATTGCTTCTGTAATACAGTATTATGTCAGGAAATTCACAGACAAAACTGGGACAAGATTCCCTGACACTCATGCCATTTAAATAAACATGCAGGCAAAAATAAATAAATAAATAAATAAAATAATAAGGAGAAAAACGCAGTGAAAAGAGACTGAAGATTTTCTGTGCATCAGCTTGATCCCACAGTTCCAAACAATCACAAGTTTCAGCTTTGTAAAGACCTCTGATCCTTTTCCGTCTAGCAAGCACTTCCTCCCTAGTTTATCAAAGCGTGCCTTTGTGAACATGCCTGCTTTTATTCCCTAGTAATCAATATATTTGCATTTTGGTGTTAGCACCTAGAGGCCAGAATCTCATTGCACAATGTGTTGCATAAACACAGAACAAAGACACAGCTCCAGGCCTAAAAAGCTTCTAATCTGTATGTCTACACACTATAATGGAGGGGTGGTTCTGACATCCCAGCTGTAATCTTATCTACCTAGTAACAAGAGAAGAGAGAACATACAGCAATATTCAGTGTAGCATGTGCTGACAAAGCTTGCACATGCAGCACCTCTGAAGTTTACACACTGATTCCTGGCACACACAGTCATGGAAAACAGAGGTGGAAAGCATTTGGAGAGGGCTCAGACATCCATCCTCCTGTGTCACACCGGGATCGGGTCTGCTGCTCAAGAGGTCATCACCGACCTCTCCTTGGATTCCTCTGCCACCCCCACACAAACTCTGCCAGCATTCCCCTATTTTAATAACTCTTAAATAACCCTCTTATTATTATTTTTCAAATGTCTAGCCTATTCCATCCTCATTGCATTGAATTTATGTCCCTAGTGGCATGGAGAACAGATTGTTTCTTCTCCCATTGCAGCCACTGCCCTCAAGTTACGGAGCAGGTAAGCAACAGTTAAGTGGATTTTAAAAGCCAAACACAACATAACAAACAGAAGGACACAAGATAAAACAGCAAGACTTGATCTGCAGAATGGGCAAAGCAAAACACAAGGGGCTTTCTTGCAGTATGGGTTTAGAGAAGGAATGCAAAGATGATACCTCCTAAGAAAGAACAAAAAAGTGTATCTGCAGATGTTTGCAGTCACTCCTTCCACGATGGAAAAGCAGCATGAGAGAAACATGTTCAGTGTTTATTGGCCATTTTCTTGCAGTGCCTGGGAAAGAGAGGGGGGAGTGAGGCACACTTTCCCTGTGTAGCAGTACCTCTGCCATCAGGAATGCTGCGTGAGCGAAGCTGATTAGTTCAATAACAATTAGTTAATTGTGCTTTAGAAACAGCTACTGCGAAGCAGCTTTCTGCTGTGACAAAGCAGCACAAGCTATATTTAGAATGTTTCCCACCAATTTCTGGCTGGTTTAGGCTAGGCTATGTTTTGTGATGGAAGTATGTGCTTTTTCCAAAGACTGCACTTTCTGGGGTTACTTAGATGAATTTCAGATGCAATAAGACAAGCAGAGCTGCACATAAAGGATCTTAACTCCCTCAATACAACTCCATTTGCTAACATTAGACTCAAGCGCTCCTACCCTCCTATTAAGGCATGACAGTTTGGCACCAAAACCTGGTGTTATTAGGTTACATAATTATTAACCCAGTTACTACCTTTGCCAGCCCTGTGTCACCCTGTGACCTGACATGAGTCTCAGGAAAGGAGCAATCTGGTCTCCCCCGCCTTCTACTGGGTGGGGAGGAGTTTAAAGCAGCTGGAAAAGCCAGGGTTTAGTAGAAAATAACCCTTTCTTAGGGGCGTTGATAGATGTGTTGATTTACATGATTGCAAGAGGAATTGAAACATTTCCTAGAGTACAAGAGACCAATGGAAGTCAATACAAGACTAACTGGAGCAACATCTTTCTCACCCTCATGAACACTAATGAAGAGGGAGCACAAGCTAACCAATGCAAAATAGAAAGGTTAACAGGCAAGCCTACCTTGGTGGACAAGAAGGGGTGGAGAGGAGGAAAAAAGCTGTCAGGATGGAAAATTTGTGAATCTAGCACATCCACAGTTGCTTTACTCTGTGCCATATTATTTGGGTGGGCAAACACTTGGTCCCCTTCCTGTATGCTACACTTGGTAATGTGGCTGTGTTTTGCCACATCAAAATTTCAAGGGTACTGAAGTCATGAAAAAGCGTAAATTGAAACAGCTGCAAATGATACCCAAATGTAACATCCCCAGCTTCTCTGCTTAGCACTGGGAAGCTTCCCAATATTGGCTAGGCCTGTCTTCAGCATCTGCAGAGACATGAAAAGGATGCGGGGGTGGAGGGAGGAAGGAGGGAAAGATGACATTAATCACACATAATGGAAAACACTGAAATGAAACAAAGGCTAGAAATGGAGTATCCTTTCTATGGACACAGTCTCTGGGAGGTTATATGCCAAAGCCATTTTTTTGAACTAAGAAGGCAATCATGTTTTGAGGAAACCTCCATGGATATAACTTATTCATGAAGAACCGTCATAAACTGGTAAGTGACTGAAGCAGAAGTAACTCTCATCCTGTCCCTCACTGTCTCTTCCAATGGTGGTGAAATCACAGTTGCTGTGATTGCCAATCTTCTAATGTGGGATTCAGATTTTCCAGTAAAGCATGTGCAATCCGGGATTTTCAGGGGACAGACATGATCTGAAGTTACTGTAACTGCACAAGAAGTTACTGTGACCACATTACCATGTCTACAAAGGAGGCAAATCTCATGGAGCAGTACTGTGAAACAGTTACAGCCTTCAAGAAAAACCTACACACTTTTCTTTTGCTGAAGCTCACAGTTCTACTTAGCTAATATAAACCTAAAATAGGCTATCACTTTGCATACTGAGATTATCCATCAAGGGACTGGGAGCTGTTGTCCCAAAAGTAAAGCCCTTACAGAACTGTCGGACTGCCTCTGGAAACAGCATACGGGTGGCTAAACCAGGAAGGAGACAAGTAATATAAGGAGTTTTTTCCTCTATTTCTTTTGTGTCAACAAGGGTATGATCACACAGAGGCAGACAGCCCATCAGTCAGCAGAGATGGACCCATGAGCAGGAACAGCAAGAGTCTGACAACCATTAGGTACGCGCAAACAAACACACAGGCATAAACCTACAAGCTAAAATCCCCTTTTACTTACATCAATGCAAATGAGAGTTAGCTCTGCTAAAGCTAGTAGACCCAAGCCAGTGTGTGAAAGCAGTGTCAGCTCTGAGGAATGCAGGATTCACCCCCCATGACATATTGAAGGTTGTTCAAGGGTGCAAGGGATGGTGAAGAACGGCTGAGTGTTTGATACTCTGGCCTGATCCTCCCTCAGGAGCACTGGGAGAAGGAGGAGCACAGGTGGGAATTGCTTGCTCTCAACTCTCTTAGAAATGTCTAGCCATTAGACAAAGGCAGAATTACCTACTTCAGACTATCTCCCCAGGCTCTCTGGTTCCCAAGACGACTCCTCCTCCATTTACAGCCATGTTCCACTCATAATCATTTATTAATCCCACACTCCAATATCACAATACCACAAGACAGCAAACAAAAGCACTCACTTAATGTTCACTAACAATAATAGCAGCACCTACTAAAGCCTTAAAAGCACCAACAACTCCTCTTCTAAAGCCAAGAGAGCGCATAGAATAATTAGGGTGAATCTCCAGTGGGTTTGCCACGGACCAAATGTTAAAAGTCATATTAGAAAAAAAGTCCAACTGAGCAGGTAAGATCTGACACTGTGAGAACCTTTTGCTGTGGCTTTAATGCAAGTTTGGGTAATCACCCCCATGAGGGATTCATTTAGGATTTAGAGATTGCAACGTGGAGCCCATGGAGGGCTGTGATCTTCTGCTCCTGATAGAGATTTCATTTACATTTTCTCAACTCTGAGTGACAGTTTTCTCTTTCTTGGTTTATTTTGCAGACACAGCATCCCTGAGTTCAAAACAGTGGTCCCATACCCCCAATATGACCTCAGTGTCCAAATTGCTGCAGTCAAAATATTTTAGGATATTGCTAATTCATACTTTCATTACAGAAAAGGCAACTGTTTACAGCAGAATCATAGAATAGTTAGGGTGGGAAAGGACCTTGAGATCATCCAGTTCCAGCCCCTGCCATAGGCAGGGACACTTCACACTAAACCATGGCACCCAAGGCTCTGTCCAGCCTGGACTTGAACACCACCAGGGATGGAGCATTCACAGCTTCCCTGGGCAACCCATTCCAGTGCCTCACTGCCCTTACAGTAAAGAATTTTGTCCTTATATCCAATCTAAACTTCCCCTGTTTAAGTTTTAACCCATTATCCCTTGTCCTGTCACTACAGTCCCTAATGAAGAGTCCCTCCCCACCATCCTTATAGGCCCCCTTCAGATACTGGAAGGCTGCTATGAGGTCTCCATGCAGCTTCTCATCTCCAGGCTGAACAGCCCAAACTTTCTCAGCCTGTCCACATTAAAAAAAAAGAAAAAAGGAAAAAAATTGAAAAAAAAATAGAAAAAACTGAAAAAATAGAAAAATAAAAAAAAAATTGACAAGCTGGAAGCCACCAGTTCCATGACTGACGACAGATACAGCAAACAGATGTCAGAAAAGAAAACCAACTGTGTTTTCTCTACAGCTGGCTTCACAGCAAAGCTGTACAGAGGAGGCAAAGCCACAGGAGTTGAGACCCGTATGGAAATACTTACAACATTTTGCTCACATGTCACAGGATGACTGAAACCAAGCAGAGCAGGGCTACACAATTACAGGCAATAGAAATTTGGCTGCAAATACAACCCTTTAGTCAAAAATACTCAAGCTCCAGCCTGTGTGTCCTTGAATATAAGTTATCAGCCAGGGGCTTCCCCACTTCTTTACCAGCACAATTTATGGTTCATCTTACTTTACTACTGATTACTCATATCTTTGAAAGGAAGGTTAATTCTTTTGCTTTTAATGGAGTAGCTCTGCTGTTAGTTCAATACGGCTTTGCATACATGATTAGGCTTCTCCTCTCTCCACCCTCTGTGCACTGTGCAGCTATGTTCCTGGACTCGGTTCTTCACAGGCTATATAACACTGCAGCAGAACAGCTAATTTGTCCTACCACTCCCACTGCTGCTTGCACCTACTACAGAACAAATACAGGAGTCCTCATGATGAATTTGAGTGCAGAAAAACTGTCTGTCTTGGGTTATAGACAGTACTAAAAACTGACATCAAATTGTTGGCTTTGTGAGATGGAAGTTCATCACCTGAGCAAAACATTGCATGGCAACTGCAGCCTAATGCCACCCTCACCAGCAATAGCAGTGACAGGGATATAAGCACATGCAGTTGATCAAAAACTGATGATATTTTTGCTTGGACAGAAACATCTTTCCTACATTGAGACGTGATAAAGAGAGGCAATTACATGAGGGCTAAGCAGGAGCTGCTGCACTGTATAAAGCATTCTGCTGTACCAAAGGCTGCTTATGACCAATATGAACAACTTAATGAGCTGTTAATGAAGCACGCATTCGGCTTTTATTTGCAGCATGAAAACATTGCAAATCATTTTAGGGAGCTTCTGGATCATCAATGTTGAATTAAGCCCATCAAATCTATGTCTCAATCTGGCCACTGCCTTCCACTGCATTCTCTTAAAATTCATTTTCCTATACGGTAGAATAACTTGCTTTGACAGCAGTACGACTCTAACTTAGACCTCGCTTCCTTCTGCCTTGACATTAGATTTCAGTCTCCAGAGAGCTGCAGGGATGTCTTTTTGACATGTTGACATTAAGGACATTTCTTCCACAGACTCACACTGGCACAGTTACTTTCTGAAAGTAACTTAGAAAGTAAAGGCAGAAAGTAAATTTGGAAGTTTAATGATGAAGCCTTTGTGCTTATCTGTAACCAGATTAAGACTGTACAAGTAGCTCTAAAAAAAAACAAACACCACAACAGTTTGAATAGGAAAGGGAGCAAGGTTTATATAGAGAATCTATCTGTAATTCCCCAGCATTGCAGCAATACCAGTAACACACAAGGAATGACTAACGCTCTAATGTAGGCACGCTTTAGTTACTTTTTAGTTATTTTTTACTCTCCTGTCAGAGCCCTGTGGGATTAGATAATGCAGCTGAGTGCTATCTATACTGCTATTACAACCAGTAGAGCTGCATTGATGGGAACAACAAATCCAAACTGGATTTGCTGCAGACAAGCCCCAAGGTATAGAGGGAGTCTGAAGGAGTTTAAAATCCACCAAGAAATACTGATGAGATGTAGCCAGTAGCTGAGAAATGGAATGCTATTGGCATACAGGTGTAATGGCTTCCATTAATGCAAGGGAAACTGAAGAAGTTTCTTCCCCAGTCTAAACAGGAAATGTCTCACCATTTCTGTTTCTTCTCCACCTTCCTATGCTTTCCCTTTCCTGCTCTGTCTGACTTTACTCTCTATTTTAGCACATTAAAGAGAGGTGAAGAACATGGCTGGGATCTTCAATTCTGAGCTCAGATGAGAAGTTCTCCTCCCTTAGGAAGAGAGACACTGGGGACAGCATGAAAACCCAGTGTCACACCTGGAGCAAGGCATTCTCAGAACAGCTGCTTGATGAACATTCACAACTAAGCATGATGTTTGAACAGCTCTCCAGATTCAGCAGAGGGGAAAAGGAGATCAATGTTTTAAACACCCTGCTATCCTGCAAAGTAGCTTTTTGCTGATGCTTATAAGTGTCAACAATTAAAAGGCAAATACCTGAACATTTCAAAAGCTTGGTGCTTTCAAAATGCCAAGGAAGGTCAATCCCCTTTGTTTAAAGTTTGAGGAAGTAAAAGCACAAAGTTATTTATGATACTACTTTCCAATAGCTTCCCTCCATCCCCTTTTTTTTATCAAGGGAACATACTGTCCCGAGGCTGACATGTTTTAGACTACTGAAATGTGAAATGGCCATGGTAATCCTTCTTCTTCCCTCCCCCAGTGGCATATGGGATGGAAATGCCCACCCAGTTCTCCCAGCTGCGCCAGCAGCAATGTACTCCCTATCTGCGTATATAGAGTCAGCCACTGAGAGACATGGCCCACATGTCCCAAACAGATAGGAGAAAACAGCCAAGGGGGCCACAGCACACTGATTGAAGCTGCCAGCTCTAATGCACTGAATGTTGTCATTCCTCTTGTAGGCTGTTAACAAGGAAGCACAGGGGACTTCTCTGCACAGCATCTTCTCAGATACATTCAGGGCAGGGAAGGAGATAAAGTTTCTGTGCTATAGCTGTGCTATACAAGAAAAGGAGGTAGTGCTGAGGGACTCCCTAAAGTGACCTATGATGGAGAGGTGACACCAATTAGGGTATTTTGTATGAACACATGAAGAGAGTGACGCCTGTAGAAAGAGATGAAAACACTCAAGGACAAAGAAGCCTTGTTCTGACAACCTTCTCTGGCATTAGCATGATAGACAAAGGGACATAATCCAAGCACAGATAATCAGATAAGAAGGGGCAAGTGCTCTTTGCTAGAAGCAGTTTATAAAGGAGAGCCAGGTGCATGGAGTTAAGTCATTGCTTCCTTACTCTTTCTTCCTTAGAAGGAAAACCTAAATCACTATCTTTGGCCTTGGAGCTTTCCAGATGGTTTTTATTTCTTGTCTGTAAAATGCTGGAGATGGTCAGGCAGCTCTGAGCGTGTCCCCTGATGCTACTGGCAGAGCAGAGCTTCCCTACATGTGTCAGCTATGGTGAACAAAATAAAGTCTGTAAGGTCCAGGAACATGTGTGGAGCTGGAGGCAGAAGGGCAGAGGATAACTACAGATAACAGTGCGACATTTGCTTTGGTGTCTGCTAGCTTTGCACCAAGAGGTAGACTCAGGTTTTCTAAGACAGTAAGAAAAGAGAGGTAAGAAGCAGCTGACCATCTGTCCCACTCCTGTTCCTTTCCAAGCTACAATTTCACTCAGAAGAAAGCAAGACAGCCAGGAAACCTTTTCTGACAGATAATGGTACAACCAAGGTGGCATTTCAACAGCTGACTTCTAAGAAGGGGATCTGTCTCCCAGCTCATACTACTTGTCTTTCCCACTGCTCTACCAGAATTCAGAGGTCATTATTAAAAGAATAATAACAACAACAAACCACCCTCATCATTTCTTGTGAATTCTGAAGGCCACCGATGTCACCATCAGTTATAATGACATGAGTCACTCCCCTCTTCACACAAATGGATTTACAACCAGTTTAAAGTCTAACGTCTCTGAGGGCACTTCACCCCTTCTGCTACTTCCTCTCCATGCACACACTCTCTTCTCTGGCAGCAGCCGCTGGAAGAAACTATGAATTCCATTATTTCTCATCCAAGCCAGCTTTGAGTATATGGGAGAAGCACTGGAGGCTGCAGGCTCATTAGCAGAGGATTTGTATTGCTACCTCCCATTTTATTCACCTTCTCAGATTAGGTGAAGCATGCCTGCCCCAGCCTGTTTAATTAAAATGCAGGTGGAGGACTCCCCTCAACTCCAGAGCCTACCACACAATCAAACAGTGACAGCAACCTGGTAGAATAAAGCTCTTGATATAGTGGCTGCTCGAACAGAGTCTTAATTTCAGTTGAGCAGAACAGCACCTCTGGTAGCAGCTGCATTTAGGGCTGGGATGAATATCAGTACCCAGGCTCTTGCTGAACACTCACTGCCTTTCCAATCAAAGCCAGCATCCCTGACAGCTGAACTGTTAAATGAATTAACAAGGCGAGAAGGGGGTTTGCCAACGGGGCTGTGACTCCCTTCCTAATTTCTGCAAGTGGTGGCTTTCAATTTTTCTGTCATTTGTCAGGAGATGCACATGGTTCTCTAATGAGCAGGGCAGAGCTGCAGCCAGCTCTAGAAAGGCAAAATTACAAGGATCTTCTAGTCTGTGGAGGAGAGAGATCCAGATGCTTGAGGCAGGTGGGAGAAGGAACTGGCTCTGTTCAGACTGAGCATCCTTCCTGGCTGTGCTGAGCGCAAGGACTCCCAGCCCACTCTCCTGACATGAGGCAAAATTGCTCTCCAAGCCAGTGAGCTCTGCAAACATTCAGGCAGAACTCAATTTTGAGCCTTTAATCTTATGGGCTACTGTAAAAAGAAAAAGGTTTTGCTCCAAACCACATCCCCAAAACCCAAACCACTTGCATCCAGCTCCCTTATTCACCAGGCAAGTCAGGATACAGAGGTCTGTTACTCAGGTCTGGCCTGTTGCGTACAAGCAGGTTGTTCTCTCTCCAGATTCCCCTCTGCCCATCAGTCAGAGGCAAGTGAGATCTGAGCACTTGGGCTGCCTGGGGAGGCTGTTTGCTCAATGGCACTCCTGGACTTAGAACCTCCCCATTGGGTTTTTTTTGTTTGATTGGCCAATCTGCCAGAAGGTTGGTTTTAATGTTTTTTTCTCCCAAGTTTGTCAGGAGGTTCCATTACTGAAGCTTTTATTGTAAAAACCCAGATATGAGGGTAGGAACATCTTCCAATCTAACAGAGGAGAGAGCAAGAAGGAAGCAAGGAATTAGACACACCTCCTTCTGCATCATTCATCTGTCTGCACCAGATACAGAAGCTGAACAGCCCATCAACCCTCTGCATTATTCCCAGCTGCCTCACACTGTATGAAACACCCACCAGAACTGCATAGTATTGGGTACTTGACTGAGCTGGCCTAAACTCAGCACACTTTCCTAAAGGCAAGTGCTGTATATTGCTTTTTACAACTGATAGGGGAATGTTCTTGCACCTATCAGAATTACTGGAACACATATGGAAGAAGGAAGCGCTGTTTAACAATACTGAAATGCATGTTATATGGGGCTTTCAGCCTGGAGAATGGTTCCCTTCAGTCATTTTGTGTTCAGTGCTATGCCTGTGCTGTCAGTACTTGTTTATTGGGCAGGTTTTCTCTATTTTTAACATGGATGCTCCAGTTGCTGAAGCTAAGCAGACCCATTTTTTCCAGCTTACTGCTTAACTGCCTTTACCATGGGTAAGAACATCAAGCAAACAATAACAACAAAAACTTGTATTTCCACAGAACACTTAAACTCAAAGGTGTCACAAATCAATTTGAAACTTAAATTGCAATACTAGTTCCAATCACTTTACTCACAGTATAAATCACAGCCAGTTCTGGAGGTGGAAGAGGCAGTTCTATAACAAAGTGTAATAACTTCACACAACAAGAGTGAAAATTGGCAGGAAGATCCTACATTCATCATTTCTACCGCATGAACCTGGATTGTCCCTAACCAGAAGTAAATTCAGGATCTCTAAAAAGACCCAATCAGAGTCGTGCTCAAACTTCAGATACACCAGTCCTGCCTGTGAAAAAAAGGCTCCTTGATGTATCAGTTTCCTCCCATGTTTGGCTCCTTCCACTGCCTTGTTCCCTATCTGAGTCAGGATAAGGAAGACCTGGACAGCGGGATTAAAAGATGCGATGTATCAGCATTTTGTTGTTTTCCCCAGCTGACTTTCTGCACTGTGTACATGTGTATAAATGCATGGGCTGGCTTCATTTGCAGCAGTGAGATACTGAGCTCTGAAACAAAAAATGTATTTTGAAGAGAGCTACAGTTGGCTCCACTTGGGGCTTTCTCCACTGCAGTTGCACAAGTAAGAGCAGCAGCAAACTAGAAAAAGATGTAAATATTGCCAGCTGTCTGCAGAACCATGCTGCTCTGATTAATTTATGGTGTTTTCAGAGGCAGATAGTGAATGTTTCACCATATTTGAAATGAAAAGGTTAAGTAGAGTTTAAAAAATGTGCAGTAGGGTTTAAAAAAGATGTGCTTTGCTTAGTTTTCAGCAACAGAATATTTAATGAATAAGAATAAAATGAATTATTGCTGGCTTTGATAGCTTCCACATCCTAGCCTTGAGACAGAAGAACAGAAGTGTAATCAGATCCCTTCACAGAGGCAGAGTGAACAACAAGAGGGTGCGTGTTGCCTGTTCTTGTTCTAAGCTTCAAAAGATACTGCTGCAGAAATTGATACCATAACTAACAACTATTTCAGCACCAGCCTCTTTCCAGCTGGGGTCACCATAAATACAGCACTGCTGCTGTGGCTGTGAAGAAGACATCAGCTATTCCAGTCCTGCGCTTCTCTGGGTACAGTTACCCTGAACAGACTCAGCTGCAGGTTACCTGTGCTCTGCAAAATCACTGGTCTCACAAAGCATTCAAAGAATGTGTCTAGTTAACTTTCTCATCCTTATTTCCACCTCCAGCCTTTCAACTGAGGGATTTTAACATCATGGACAAGTTACGTTTCATAAATACAGCCTGGATTCATGCACTAGACCCATGATAAGCAGAGGCATGAATAGTGCCACTGACCCTCAGCTTCTGTAGAGGCTGGATGCAGCTATAAAGTCTGCATGTTTCTGAGTGTAATCATCATCTATGCCTCCAAAGCTAGCAGTAAACTAGACATAGTGTCTTCTTGACTTCAAGAGCATAAAAATACAGCAAGGTGTGGCACAGGCACGCAGGCTGTACATCTCCACACAGGCAATGTCTCTACACAGAGAGTTATAAAATAAAAGAAGCAGCTTTCCAAGCCTCCCTTGTTTTATAGTTTTGTTTCTTTTCCCTTGTGGCTTCCCTGTGCTCCACTTTTCACTTCTTTAACTTGAGTCAGTTTTTCCCTCAAGCTAATTTGGTATGAACAGTTATCCTCCTGCAACTCCAAACAGATTTTCTCTTCTTTCTTTCAAATGCCTTTTCTCCCCTTGTTTGTGTAGACTCACTGGCTTTCATATGGCAAGGAACTGTCAGTGACAACCTATTCCTGGAGAGGACGCTAAAAGAAACTGTTAGTGATCATGACTGGAGAATTTTTCACCATCCCTTTTCCGGGACAAATATTGAATATTATCTGGAGAATACTAAAACATGCTGGTAACTTAAAAAAAGAAAAGAAAATAAACTGATTTTCGTTTACCTACCTGCTTCACCCACAAACACTTCCACTGGTGTGCTGGTAGGGCTTTCACCAATTATATTATATGCTGTCATTAATACTTCATATCTCTTGTATTTCTTCAACTCTGAAAAAGTAAAATATTACATTATTCTATTACATATTATAGAATATGATTTATATTATCTAGACTCCATCACCTCTTTATCACCAGACTTCCCTCTTGTGAAACATGGCATTAGAACAGTACAATGATGCAACATCTACTTCCATCCTTCCTTAACTCACACATCACTACAGGATTTGCCTAATTATGAAAGATCTTTGCAATGAAACGGCAGGATTTTCCAGTGTTTCCTCACACTGTTGCGTCAGTAGGAGGAATCATTCCTGATGAGTAACTAGCTAGAAGAATATTGCCAGGTCATTTTTACTGACAAAAAAGGCAGGACTTTGAATGCGCTTTACAGGTTCATTTTGATCTCATGATAGAAAAGAATGTGGCTTCAAGCCTTTGCCTAACCCCAGGGACTTTGATCTAGGCCATCATTTAGCAACTGCAGGGCTCAAGAATGTCACGGCTGAAGCAGGCTGCAGAAGAAGATCTGCAGTGGGCAACACGGAGTCCCATCTGAAGTACTACATGGGTACCTCTTCTTCAAAGTGACCACAGCCTGAACATCAATCACAAAGAGAAAGGAATTTGGAGTCTGGACTCAATTTGGCAACCAATTTCTTTGCCGACATACAGAAACTACTCTGACAGATGAGGTAGGAGAGTAAGAGCAGTGTGAAAAGATCTAGAGAACCCAATTGTATGAGGGTAATTAACAGATGCAAACAAGGGTGGAGGAGAAATCATGTCAACGTCAGCAGGGGAGGCAGCGCCTGAGCAGTTTCAGATTTTGCTTTTTCAGGATGACAGAATCAATCCTAACAAATATTTATCAGCCACAATATTTAGCAGTGAAATTAAGAGTAAGGGAGCGATCAATAATATAAATTGCTCTATTTAGATGAGCACTGAATTGATTAAGACACACATGGCCAGAGGTCCAAATTTCTCCTTTTGCCAATAACATCCGCTGATACTTATGAATCAGATAGTACCTTTAACTCTGTGGCTGACACTATGACATCAGTTTGGCAAGGTTCAATAAGCCTAATCATACAGGTTTATCAAATTCAGTTTCATGGAAGTGTTTACAACTGTTGTTCTCCTGTATGTGACTCATAGTCCAGCATCATTCCCCAGTCTCAGGCACACTACAAATGACATCCGATATATGTGGTACCATTAAACTCAGATGGACTGCAAAACATGGAGCAAGCAAATCAGCAGTAATGATGCTAAGGTTGTAAGCAAAGAAACCCCAGTAAGATATATAAGATACAGTACTGGGTAGCTTGTACAGGGAAACTTTCATTGCTGCCATGAAAAGTCACAAGGGAGATGTTAGTGTTAACTGGATGTGGATGAAAATGGAACACATGAGAGTTCATGCATGCAAGTTTCAGTGGGGATAGGGCTTCATTTTTTTTTTTAGCTCATCACAATCTGTGACTCAAAAGCCTTGGGCAAAACCTATCTAGTGAACCATCATCACCACAAAGCAACTTGCCTTTTAACTCTGTCGAATGCTATTTTATTCATTTCCAATTGAAAACACCTCTGGAGATGCACATACATTCATTGGGCTCACTCTAAACTGGCCTCCACAGAATGCCTGAGCATTGCAAAGCTGAATCACAGGACTAATGATGTGATGCAGCTAAACTCAGATGGACTGCAAAATATGTAGCAAGCGAATCAAAATTCATTTAGCATCAGCAATACTGGGTTGTTACAGTCAATAATGTTTTACCTTCCCAGCAGCCACTTTCTTACAACAGCTACCTACTTGCATTATCAGTGCCTCTTGATGTAGGGAATGCAAAGGCTTAAAGAAAAAGAAGCTCAAAGAAGCAGAATCATTAATCTGTGTTGATTCTACTAGATCCACTAAGGACAACCATAGAAGTTTGCCTGTAGTGTATTTTGAACCATTACAGAGTCTCATCTAAAGGCAATATGCACTTACGTGTTAATTCATACGTCGTTAATGCAGAGCTGCTGTTCACTGTCTTGAAGCTGCTTTGGGCTATTCAGGGTAAGCAAAGCAGAAAGCTTGTTACAGTGCAAGCAAATAGTTATTGCAAATGATGTACAGCAGACAGAGGCAAATGATGCAGCACACACATACACAGTTTCAGCTTTAGGACTATACCTTGAAGGGCAATAAAATCACATCATTCTCTCATAACACATCAAAAGCATGTCACTCACACGGGGCTGTTTCATTTCCTCCTCAAACAGAGAATCTCACAAATAGACAACACAGAAATGTTCTGACACCTATATTAAATAGAACAAATGTGTAAAAAAGAAACAATTTACAGAGGGGAAATTCTCAGCATTGTATTACCTCCTTATTTCTCAACACGCAAAATTCAAAACCTTAAGAGCTGCAGGGTAAAGACCTGGAACATGGGCCACAAAAAGCCAACGCTTACAATAGAACAGGACCTGTTTCTTTAAATGCTTGTTAGATTCCCCACAGTTTCACTTACAGAATTCAACATTCCTGCTGTGAGTGAATTGTAATAATATGCTAAGCTGTGCAAAACTGCAGGTCAGTGAGGAACAGAGGTGTTAAGGTGAAGATTGTCATATTAAGAGGAGAAAGAGGGAAGTTCCTCTTGCAATAGACTTTTCTCCACCCCTTTCTCTCTCTTGACTTCCTGGAGAAGTACAATACATTTTTTTCTACTCTACAGCTATTAGGAACATAGATGCATGGCCAGCCAAGAAGAAGGAAGACAGGAAATCAGTAGGTTTCATAAGGCTCCCTGGCTTGTGAGACTAGAGAGCATCCAAAGTCATTATTTCATGATTATATACATAGTCAGCTTTTGTCTGGAAAAATCCCTTATGAATACTTACACCTGTAGGAGCTTTACATCTCTACACTCTTCTGGTTAAAACTCTGTGCAGTCTGAGAAGTCTTATTCAGCACTGACTGCATAAGTGAGGTCAGAGTTAGGTGCTTACGTTATATTTAAAGCATCCACTTTTTTCACACTTTCATACAGACTACTCTCCCTTTTGTAGAAACCGCTTTTAAGGGCTCAGGGAAACATGGAAGAGAATTTAAGATACTAGAATAGTCTCACTCAACCCTATTTTGCTGGAGTATTATCTTATTCTGAATATTCCACATCAATCAGGACAAAAGCTGGCCCCTCTATGAGCACGTCTCATTCCTGGACCATATATATCTGTCAGGCTACTGAGTGCTCACATCTTTGCCTCAAATCACCTTACTCTGCCTGTTCTTCTCTCTGATTTCCTTACTAGCTTTTGCCTAAAAATCCTTTTCATTTTTCTGGCATTCCTCTCCACCCTCCTTCCATGTGAGCCAAAAATCCCGGTGACTAACATGGCAAACATGCACTTTAAAATTCTTGCTCATTTTTGCCATTTACTTCCAAAGTAGGGACAAGGACTTTGAAATTGTAAAAATTCATTTAAAATTTTTCCTCAGCTGTTTTCTGATACTACAAAACCAAAATGTCAACTATAAAAACTACTAAAAAATAACAAGAAAGGAAAAGGTTCCCAGTGGAGGAAAATGACCTCTCTCTTTTGGCTGATGGCAGAACAAAGCATACCAGAGTAATCACGAAATGGAGGTAGCAGAAAGCAGGAAATCAGAGGCTATACAGGGGACAGAACATCAATCTGAGCATGCTGTCATAGATTAGCATGTACCATTACAAGTGATGCTGATCAGACAGAAGTTACAACCATTTTTCAGCATCTTCAGCTTGAGTTTGTAAAAGCTAGATTATCCCAAGCACTCTTAGACACAATTGTGCGTTACTTCCATTGGGCAAGAGAGCATACAGCGCTTGGCATAAAGACAGATTACCATTCCGAGATATTACAAGGTCCAAAACACAGGCTTACGTGTGAGCTCTGCTCTTAAAGCTGAAGGGCTTTGGATGGTTTTGGTTTCTGTTCCAGATCCAGTGTCATAATCCAGCTCCCGATAGTAGATTCGGTATCCCAAGAGCAAGCCATTTAGACTCTCAACTTTGGGTGGCTGAAAAACATTCACATAAGAACAGGTTTGTTAAGATGAGCATTGCAACTAACATCCATCACAACAGGCAGTAGCTGTACACTGGTCCTGTGCAAAGGGACACAGTGCTCTCTGGTGAAAACACCCATGCATAATACCCAGGGAACATACAGCATCAAAGGCTGTGTGATTTGAAAAATACAAATTAAAGGCAACTTTGATGATTTCACTCAGCTGTGGCAGTTACAAAATGCTCTTTATTCAAGACTGATGCCTGATGCACTACACTAAGAAGTTCCTTTCCTTCTTGGTGCACAGAAACTTGCGTGTGACAAAGAACATAAATACGCATGCCCCTGAAAGTGCATAGTGCTGGCCACCAACAGGGGAACAGCAAAACAGTATTTCACTTCTGAGATGAAAAGAAAGAAATTATTTTGTCAAAGACAGCATTTCTATAGCGGCTATTTTCCTTGGAGACTGTTCATACAACATTCTTCATTTGGCATGATTTTATTGAAAAGACTGATGTGAAAATAACAAAGAATTGGTGTATTCCAGCTATGATTAGGAAGATAAAAATACATCTAGTAGCCTCAGAGAGGTATTTAGAGAAGAGTCACAGTATAATGGACTCTGGTGTGTTGCACAGGTCCAGTCCCATAGGCAAAACCAGGTCTCCCCATAACAGCTTGGAGCAGTACAGGATGTATGACCACAGAGCTGACCCGGATATGAGGGTTTTTTCCTTCTGCAACGTGCTGGAAGATGCTCAGAGACATAGTACCTCAGCAAGGATTATCAGCAGCCACTCACATCTTCCTTCAGATAGAGATACGCAGCCAGAACATTGAAAAGGAGATTTTTGTCTGAATGGCTTGCTTAAATAGAGACAAGCAGAGGGATTCTTTATGTTTGGTGAAAAAAAATTACTTTCATGAGTCTAATACAGGCTAAGAACTGCAGAGAAGAAAAGATGCCCTGAGCTATTTATCTTCTAAAGACTCTTGTACTGAAATTTAAGAGGCTGAAAGTATAAATGAAAAGGATTTTAATGATGATCTCACCTTTAATCCAGAAAGATCCCTAGCAGTCTTGAGAACTCTACTAAGGAAAACCTGCCCAATGTGGAATTAACCGCTGGTGCGAAACGCTGTCACAATACAAGGTAATACCACATGTAACTTTAATGAAGAAAGGAAGACTAGGAAAGGGGGAAGATACTTGGTAGTAACCTAGTATTCTGCTTCCAGAAATGACAAGAATTTTCCATTACTTTATTATGATGGCAAGACGACAGCGCAGGCAGTCCTGTCTCAGGGCAGAGCCTTTGCTTTGGCTGAAGGTATTAAGTAGAAAGACTGCAGTATATGGAAACCAAAAAAGAAAATCATGTGAAGCAGTGTGTAAGAAAGCTACACAGCTACCAGGAAAAGGAGGAGAAATACTCCTGCAAGAAGCAGCCTTCTTGGGCAGTTGTCCTGCCTAGAGCCTGCTGAAAGCAATCCAGTAGTCCTAAGATCTTGCTGTACTTGCTCTGCATGGTTGGAGAACCTCATTCATCATCATTTCATGCTCATTATTGTGCTGTATCCTTTGGAGAAACTCTGACCACCTTTCACTATTATTTAGCATCTGCCTTACAGAATGACCTAGGAACGAAGATTGTGAGAGACCTCAGGAATCACCAGGACTAGGCCTTCAAGACTGCAGAAAGTCACCTTCTTAACGTCCCTTTCACAGTCAGGAACTCCACCAAAAACCACGGTGATTTTTCTGCTTCCCAGTATTCCTATTGGAAAGCTGTTCCAAGCCTCACTACCTGGGTGGTTAGAAACCTTCATTTAATTTCCAATCTAAATAATTCATAGCTAGTCTATAACCATTTGTTACTGTGCTAACATTGCCTTTTGGGTTGTATTGTTCTTCTCCCTAAGGGGTGTTTACACCTGTGATGTATTTTGAAAAGGGCAATCATATTCCCTCTCAGGCTCCATTGTACAAGGCAAATAAATCAATCTCTTGTACAACAGCCTTTCCTAGTCTCAGATTAAGCCCCCTTGTCCAAGGGACTAAGCAAATAGACCAAACAAAGCGACAGCCTTCTTCAGGGCTGCCTGATGACATGATCGCTCATGGACCAGCTGAAATGTTCTCCTCTGCAAGGTGGAGAAGATAAGATCTGGTTTACTGGAAATTACTCATGTATCTATCATGATCCTTTTTTTCTTTTCCATTATTCTGACTTTCCTCTTTGGTTTTCTGTATTATGCTGAAGTTGCTTTAGACCTGATGATGCCATAGCAGAGAAGGGCTTCACAACACAGCGAACAACCTTGCCTCCCTCTATCCTGGCAGGCAGAAGTCACAACACAAAGCATGAGGTGCCTTCTCCAGACAGGCTAAAGGGAAGCCCTGTCCTACCAAGATACAATTTGAGCGCATCACCAAAAGGAGAAGAGAAGGCTGCAAGAAAACAAAGCCTATCCAGCATGGAAATAAACTTCACACAATGAAAAGTACAGTGACCATTCCATGGATTTGTATTTCAGGTAATTGTTACCTAGAAGGAAGATGCTCTTGGAAAGATTCAAAGTCTTCCTATTTTAACTATTAATATAAAAAAAATAATAATAATAAAGGAGGTTGAGGTGTAGTATCCCACAGAATCCTAACAGGAAAACACTGCTGAAGCTGAGAAAGAGACTTACTCCCTGCTCTGCCATATAACAGCCTAACAGATAAAGCTTAATCCCTCATTGTGGTACAACACTGATTTGTTGATAGCAAGCATTGTTTTCTTTTGCTTTCATGTGGTTCTCTGGTTTTTCCTGGTTTAAATTTAGGACAGGAAAGCTTAGAAAATAAATGGCTTGAAAACTGCCTTTCTCCTTGCCATAGAAATGATAATTCCTTCCTGAAAAGGGTACTCTGCTAAAAGGTCAGGTCTTCCCCTTCCTATCCGTCTTTCATGGATAAAACTCTGCTTTTGACGTAATGGATTATTTAGGGGTTTGCAGGAAGGCCTGAGGGATCTGCTGCAATAGGTAAAATGATTATGAGTGGCAGGCTGTAATGTTGTACAGAAGTAAGAGAAACATTTTCGTGCTGTTTAGAAAAAAAAAAAGAAAAAAAAAAAGACTAAAATGTAAGTTTGAATAATCGTTACCTCTTAAGGTAGAAGCAGAACTACATGATCCTGATGTTAACCGTAACATCCTCCAGAACATCTGAACTAACCTTGCATTATTGATACCACAGATCTCAATGGAAATTACATACTTTCTTCTACTTGAAATTTAAAAAACATGGAGTGATTGGACCCAGCAGCTGAAAGCTCAGATAGTGCATCTCCAGTTTGTTTGGTAAATTATTAACACAGCTCCAAGTTAAAAATGTAGCTTTGCTCAGAAATCTACTCCCCATTTAGCTCGAGTGCCGGTTTCAGTTTACATTATTTCTTAGGCACTGCTGGGAAACTTTCTCCTAATTGGAGGCTATTGTGGGACTTGAAGATTTTTGTTTATTTCAAAAATATAGTATAGTTGAATTACCAGGACCTATTAATACACACGTAGTAATGACATAAAATCACCCACAACTCTCTTGAGAAGGCTCTGGCACAACAACCCCATTTCATTTTCATGAAATAAAAAGCATCCAATTACCTAAACAACCATCTATTTCACATTAACTACACACCAATAATCAGTCAGTTGAGGGAATGTTTCTTTCTGCAGTACATCATGCCTCACATCCTCTGTTCTCTCCTGGTGTACCTTTCTTTCTTCACTGGGGGCTTTTATTACTAGGTGGGATGGTAGATTTACATCTCTCCACAATTCCTTTGGTAAAACTGTTCAACGTATCTCCTATTTATTCAACATGCTGTAAGCAATGCTGCTGCTCAGTATTAATGCTGCATGAACTTGGGCCAGGAAGCCAGCAATACAGCCAGGTGTATTTTTAAAGTGCTGCTGCATAGCAATAAACAGACGCTCACACATATATTTGTCTTCCAAAAATGCAAGGAGCCCCATCTGTACTGTAAATGCATATGTACATTTTTCACTATAATGTAATCTGTCCAAAGTTATCCTTATTATGTGTGCGGGACACTGTCCCGAGAGCAGGGTGGGCAAAGGCTTTCCAGGATAGGTTATGGATAATGTGCAGTACCCCACTGGGTTCCCTCTATTAATGCTCACTCTGCAAAAAGCAGCCTCAGGCACTGGGGTCACAAAATGTTCCAGCATCTCCCAGGAGGCCACTATTGAAAGATAAAGGAAGGCAGAGGAAATGCCTGTATAAAACGCAGACTTGGCATGAATACTTTCACATCCAACTCAGAGATGTTACAAAGAGCTCAAACTTCCTTTCCTTTCTCTGAAGAAATCTCAGATTTTAGCCCTCAAAGAGCCAAAAGGGCATGTGGAGTTCCTCACAGGTATGAACAGGATCTCAGGCACAGCAAGCACTTCTGATTATTTCAGCAGCTGAAGGAGGGAGTATGCGACGTGAGCGACAGTGAGCTTTTGATTACCTGATCTCTACCAATTCCACACTCTGCTAAATGTTTACAGTGTAAAGCTGCACATCTATTGATATCAATGGAAGGACAGGAGAATCTGCACAAGCAATGATCTTGGGCATTGCTACAGAAACTCTGTTAACTCTCAAGCTTCCCCTCATGGGACAAAAAGTAGCAGCAATTACCAGAAATTTCCATCCATTGCTAGAATATATGCCAAGATCAGGAAAATAAGAAAGAAGCTGCCGTCCTTCAACTTTACAACAGTACTTCCAAGCTCAAAGAAATGTCCCTTGAACTGTACCATCAAGTCAAAGCAACCAAAAAATTGTTCCAGAAACAACAAAACTTTTCATGTTACTTACCTGCCACTGCACAAGGACAGATGAAGTCGTGTGAGGAGTTACTAACACAGAACTGGGTGGTTCACCTGGAACTAAACAAGAAATAAGAGGTAATCAAAGCAGTTATAGCATCAGGGTGGAAAAAGGATGGCTTTTATTCATCAGGTTCTCTTTCTTCACTGCTGAAGAAAATCTTCTATCCCAGCTGCTACATGGTAGGTCTCAAAAGCAAAGTGGTGGATATGACTATTACAATCTGGGCAGAAGTCAGCCACTTCCCATACATTCCTTGCTCTACCTGCGGCCTTGGCAACTTGAGCAGGAGAAAAGCTAAGGGCATAAATCTGGAGGGAGCTGCAGCATGCCAGCTGCTCATAAACAACTGGATACACATTTGAAAGGAAGTTAAACCAGCTGCATGGAAGTGTAAAACAAGCTGCTCCCAAATTTTCCATGATATTTTTGCTGCAGCTGGGGCAAGCCCACCTTGTTTTCAGGAGTCTGTGTCACATCATCACAGACTATTTTAGTTAGGACAGCTTGATTTACTACGGATTAACCCATTCCTATGCCCATGGCCTACAGCACATGCCCCCACACACCAGAGCAGCTCAAATACGGCTTATCAGGAGCTGACAGCCCTCCACAGTGCAATGCTCTAGTGACAGCACCAGGTTTGCTCAGCAAAATAAATGTATGGTTTGTAAGAAGGTGAGAAGCTTTCCCAGCATTTCCCTGTTGCATTGTGAGGAGGCCAAGTACAACTCTGGATCCACTGTAACTAAATTCAAAGAGAACTGAAAATAAATCTTAAATTCTGAAACAGTCAGTGCTGCCTCATTAGTTCCAGCCTGCACTGACACAGCAGCTGCTGTTGAGGAAGGGGGAGAGGCAGGATGCGTTTAAAAGGCTGCTAGGCATGTTATTCAAATATTACACAGGTTCTTTTTGAACTTAGGATACTCCTGAGCTCTGTCCTCTGTCTTTCTGACTTCAAGACCACCTTCTTTAAATATTCCTTTGCAAAACCGTTTCCTATTTTTATACCTCAGTGTCATATTTAGCTAGCCATTCCTTGAGCTGCATGAAATACTGGCTACTTCCTAGCACAATATATATGGATGCACACCAGTATTACCCCATTTCCCAGGCCAAGGGTAAGTAGTGATGCTTTCGCACACTTAACAGAGTTCCTTTCTCCATTCAAGACATTAGAGCTACTTCTGCATTCAGGCATTGACTTTATCCAATCAAGGAATTAGAAGCTGATCTCTAAGGCTAAAAATAAAAGCCTTGTCAATGTCATTCACAGTTTATTAGCCCTGATCTGCAGGATTAAATGCTCGTGTTTCCCGGAGTTTCATACTCTTTCTTACCTATACCTCAGCAATTTTGCCATGTTGCAGACTGATGCGGATTGTGTGGGAAAACAATTGAAGAAACTTCTTCAAATGTGTGCATGGTTCTGCATTTATTTTTAATGATCTCCTGTAAATTATTCAATTTCTGCAAAGATAATGGTTAGTGCAAAGCTTGGAAACCAATCAAACGGAACTTAATTCCATTTTGAGACTCCTGAAAGTATGATTCATGATGAGAGGACACAGCAGGACACTTAAGGCTGCCTGCTATCAATTCAGCCACATCTCATTACTACCTGTATCAATCTCCTATGAGCAAAACTGATTTGGCTAGAGAATTTTCACTCCACAGTCCTAGTGGAGAATGCATTGCAGTGGATCCAGCAAGCCCAGGAACAAGCCCATTGCCCATCCCATGGTGATTATCCTCCTTGCTTACCATCCTGCAGAGTTGTGACTGCCTCAGTCTCTGCACTGAAGTCACTGTCTCCAATGTCATTGGTTGCTTTCACTCGCAGTTTGTAAGAGGTGAAGGGGTTCAAGCTGTGGAATGTCAAAAATAAGGTTGAAATCTCCCTGCATCATCGCAAGGCCTCAGAATAAGCCTGTACAGAGAACTTGCCCACTGGCACTAAAGACATTGAGCAGTTTGTCTCTTCTCCACTCGCTTTCTCTTTACAGCCTCCCCAGCTTCCTCTGGACATGGGGTTGTTTGCACTTGTGCTGCCATCAGCATCAACTCAGATTTCCATTAGCCTGAGCTCCTGAAGACATTCATGCATTCATAGTTAAGTTGGGCTCCAGAAAACATCCATGAAGTCGCAGTTCATGGAGCAACTTATGACTGAGGCTTGCTGGAAAGGACAAGATGTGCTAACATTCAAGTTCTCCACGGCTATGCAAAACCTGGCTTTCAAGGAGCTTTGCCTGAGATGTCCTCAAAACAGATCTGTGGGTCAGCTCATGCTCAGTGCATGGATGAGGATGACAAGTAGAGAGGAACCTGGCAATGTGCCCAGGGCCAGCCAGGGCACAACAGGCACTGGAATGCTGAGCACCAGCCTTCTGGCTAATCCTTTATGCTATACTGTTTGATCAGTGCATTTTATTCCTACTGAATTTCAAATTAATGCTATTACCTGGATTATTTAATAAAAAGAGTAACAACAGGTTCCCTGCAGATCTTTTATCTGTGCAGTGCTTTAAGATATGCAAAGAGTGATTTCCAGCTGACATAACCTTTGCAAAGATCCTTCTGTCTTGGCTTGGCACAGGAAGGTAGGGGGGGAGGCTGATTTTGAGTCACTTGCAAAGGCTAGAAATGCAGAGGTGTGAGTTATGGAGGATTTAGCTAATTTTAATTGGTAGTGTCTAGCCATCAGCTGGCAGACAGAACACTGGCTACAAATGCAAGTTACGTTACTTGGAAGGAATGATTAAACAGCAAGGGATAATGCATCCTGATGGGCAGCACTCACATCACCTGTGTACTTCTCTTCTGGACTTTGATAGGAAAATGCTTTTAGTAAGGGGGAGAAGAAATCTTTTTCAGTAGTGCCACTCCATTAGGACACTATTACTTACCTACAGCAAGTTGAATAATTTGAGTAATCCCAGATTATTTCTCTATTTTTGCTTTCAGTAATGCCAATGTCAAGTCTAAATGACATAGTTGGTTTCCTTGATTTTACAGGTTTTGACTGGAAAGATATTGTGTATAATTCAGGGTGGGTGTAAGACCTCCAAGGTCAACGTATCAGGTCTATATTTATACCTATAATTAACAAGCTTTATTTTTTCTGCAGTTAAGACAAAAGAATAGCAATAGATCTGTATTTTTTGGCACATGACCAGTGAGCTGCCATATACCATAGCCACTGATGTTTTTCTAACAGACCTGAAAAATCTGCATCTGGATGCTTTGAATACTTGATTCTCCAAAAGCTCATGGCCTTTTAGAAATAATCTGATTTGTACTAGCTCATCAACAGAGGAAATGGACAGCAGAACAAGTACCTTCGCACAGACATTCATTTGCTTTCACTGCTGTTCCAAGGACTTTAATTACAACAGCATCACTGAGGGTATAATGAAGCCTGAGTAACAAAGTTTAAACATTCTGATGCTATCTATAAACTTCAGTATGGAAAATACAGATAAAAATGGTTCTCATTTCATCTGGAAAAGCTTATATAGAGATAATTGCATTGCAGCATTGAGAATGGGTTTTAATACCAGTCATTGCCAAAAGGATTTTTAACTAGTTGTGTATTTTACAAAGCATTGTGTGGCTACCTATGGTTTATAGCCTGAGTAACACTATGTACGGGGCTGAGCTTTCAGGAAAGGCTTCAAAAAGATGCACTGCAATCCAGCTTTAACTAGATTTGTTGCATGAGCTTCCCCAAATCTCTCAACTGCTGTTCATAACACCACCTCTAAAACAGGAGCAGTGGCCTCACTTAACCTCTCTCCCCCCAAAAGACTATGAAGCTGAGTGATGCTTGCTTTGGTTTCCTAACCCTTGGAAGCGGAAAGCAAGGGAATTTCTAGGCTAGCCTGAGATCACATGGTACCTTTCAATAATGCAGGATGTTGCCTCATGGCTGATGGAAGAGGAGTAGGTTTGCCAGTCTCCATTTGGCAGCTCTCGCACTTGGACTGTAAAATATCGTATTGGTGAAGATCCATCACTTCCAGGGACCCACGTCAACAGCAGACTCCGTGATGTCACATCACCCTGGGGGGTCATCACCTGCCTGGGAGGTGCTGGTCGTTCTGCAAGTAAACCACAATTTGGTGCTGCTTTGAGAGGAAATTCAAGCTAACATAAAACGTGACAGCCTGATCAGATTTTCATAGTGGTAACACCACAGGAGACTGAACTGTTTCATCTGCCCAAAGTATAAAAGCCATCCCATTCCTTAATCTTCTACTGCAAAGAGCAGTAAAACTGATTCTGCATAAAAGGTCTCCATTGAATATACACCTTCCTAGAAACAGACCTCAAACTTGGTCTGCGCCTGGCAGGTGATAGAAGAATCACTAGGACCAGCAGCCAAGCAAACCAAGGAAACCTCTAAATAAACTCAGCTATGCTTGTACTGCAATTGCTCTTTTGACTGAATTTGCCTGTAAATTAGTTCACTTTTTAACCTGTGCTTACTACTTTTTTAACTACTTACTACTTGGTACCGTGGGACTATGTTCTCCCTCTGCTATGTAGCATCCTTTTCCACCAGCTGCTCCCCAGCTGAGCTATGAAGAAGAGGAACAGATGAGCTGGAACACACTGCTGTGTAGCAGACTCCAAGTGCATGACTTACATCTGATACTGAATTCCTGCACCAGCTCACTCTGGCAAGGAACTGGGAACCATCAGCAGCTCCTGCTGCTGCTGATTCCGAACCCAGCCTTGGATATGGTGCAGAGCTGGGGCTTGAGCACCTGATACAGTTCACTTCCACACCTCCTCAGTTCTTCCCTTCATACCTACTAACCTCGAACCAGCAAAGTCAAACCAGCCAGCACCAGTGCTAAAAGAGATCTCTCCAGAGTAATTACCCGCACACCTTTTAGATGAGGCAGGGAATGGTAATGCAGGTGTAAGCATGCCAGTCCCCAACTGTTCCAATATAGATCTCCTTTCCCGTCACTGTGTCTCTGCACTCCATCGATTTCAATAGAGAAACTCTATAGAGTGAGGAATAATTGTTTAATTGTTTATCATGAAGATTATTGATTCTGATTAAAATGTGTGGCATGTAATAAAGCAGGAATTGATTGGAGAGACCACAGTGACTAGCTTTTGAGAAGCAATTCAATTCAACTTCATCAGCACTTGTTTCCATAAACACACCTCTCTCCCAGCTTGATTCCTCACAGTGCCGGCATGGTGAGCACTTCATTTCCCTGCCATCCCCTAAAACCATTTCCTGTATATTTTGGCATTTCTCTGCAGCACGCTCTTGCTGACATCAGTGCCCAAACACTTGTAAGCTATTAGCTGGAGGAAGCCCTCGGTGCCAGCAGCCTGTGAGCCAGAGTACAAAGGAAAAGGTACAATGTAATGCCTAACACTGACAGGCTGAGACAGGTATTCAGGGTTATTCTATCAGAGGAAGCAAGTGTCATGCAGGGACTTAATACTCTCTGTTGATAAGCTTTAATCAGCCTGCAGTTTTGGGCAGGTCAGATCTTGCAGTCAGTCTCCCATGTTGGGTTTCCTTCTGCTGCTAATGGGAGATCTTAAAATCTCATGTGTTGCAAGATATACTTCCTGACTGCTTGTACAAATCCATTTGTATAAGGAGTTTATTTATGGGAGTTTAGCCACAAGCAAGTGCTAAGGTGAGCTGTTTGTGCAGGAATATAAGGCCAGGCCATACAACTCAATGGACTACTTTTAATTTCTCACTACATTTACATTTTCTGACTCTGTTCTGCCCTGACCACTGGTGTTAACTATTGTGAAGGGCATCACACCACTGAGTAGATTCAAAGCACTACAGAAGAACCTCAGGAGAATACAGCTACAATGCAACTTGGGATCTATAAATCATTGGTATCATTGCAAAATGTAAAGATATATTGAGATTATCCTAGGAATTTCTAATGATAAGAGTGACTGATCTTGCTAATTTTCAGGGGAATTTCTGTGACTGCCATCAAGGACTATAAGGATATTAAATGCATTTTTATTAATGGAAACAAAATATCTTTTCACTGTAGAGTATTTATTGCCATATATACAAGTTTCAGGTTGGTTTGTTTGTTTCGTTGTTAGCAGAATAGCTGCACTGTATAAATTTCTTTATCATCCCCTCATCACTCTTGCTGATATGAGATTACACATTCTTCTCTCTACACTTTACATATGGGATCACTTCAGTTAACTCTCAGTGCCTCGGGACTTGGTTCCATAGCATGCACAGAGACACAGCAGAGCCATCCATCAAACAGAGAAAGGGTTCATTTTATACTATGACTTGTCTCTTCAAGATAACCCTGAAGCGCTGGTAGCAACAAGGGATCATTGTTCCCACAGCAGAGCTGGAAGTTCTGCCTTGAGCTACTGTGCATCCAGCAACAGCTTGTGCGGTTTGAGAAATGTAAGCACACTTTATTGAAAAGGAAAGGCTCTGAGCTTTGACTGCTCACATTATGGGCATGGTGGATCATTTTTGAAACTTCCACATACTGGACTTTAAACTTTGACAGCAATCAAAGACAACGGTGGAAGAAACTTTAAGCTGATAAATCTCTTTGATGGACAGTATCTTTAGCAGAGGCAGTTTAAGTTTCCTAATACAGTCCTAGAGGTTCTTTCTCTGAGGACTGCACTGTTATGCACTGGGGAGGCTACACATGACCTGGAGAACTGTGCCAGTGGGATTTTTAACACCAACCATGCAGGCCAGAAGTAGCTGAATTGCACCCCACAGCTCCTCGCTGCTGGTGGTTGAACACCAGGCCAATATCGTCACTTTTAGAAGAGTTACAGGAAAATAATAAGGAAGATATTGTGGGCAAATAGCATGGGAAATCCCAACTCTTGCTCTAAGTGACTTGCAAGGTGTAGAAAGGATTTAATGCAAAAGTTTGCTAAGCACACTTTAAGAACGAAGACTAAATATAATTGGCTATATTATAGAGCAAGGCTTGGGCAAAAGCCAAGACCAGGCACATAAGCACACGCAAAAGTGGTAACAATAGTTGAAAGACATCAATGGAAGTCTGCCCTAGTTACCTGTTGAAGTGTGCTTCTTGCTGAACTGTGATTTTTATAAATCTCAGAAGTTGCATGGTTCTAATTTTTGAGGAAATTTTCTTAGAGATCAATATCCAACAGTGCAATGGGTCAGGGTGGCAAAAACTCCAGTGATGCACAAGGGAGTCATGCTGACATGTGGTACAAGACCAGAGGAAAACCCACACTTGTGTTCCCTACCAATATATTCTCTTTCAGCGCTGAATTTTAAACAATAAGAAAAGCTCATGTAGAGGTAGAAAATACATTTTTTTCTAACTGGCAGCTCTAGAGATCTGTTCTAAGACTGCAGAATGGAGCAGTTGCTTGAGCCAAAGCATTAGAAACAATAATGATGCAGAGCGGATTCTGCAGTACTTTATGTCTTTCACATTTTGATATGTTTGGTATCTAAGCATCTGGTTTCATTTATACACATGTAACTCCTGCTTTCTTCAAGTAAGTTCCCTACAGAATAGAATTTGATCAGAGATTCAGAATGCAAATAACCATTTTATGGCTGATACAAGATGGAGAAAAATTCTGGTCAATCTAGATGCAAACATTCTGCTTGAATGTGCAGCAGAGAAAGGCCAGAGTGATGCCAGAGTGATTACTAACGTGTTAGGTCAGGACTGACTTAACTGTGGAGGAGCTGTGGAGAAATTCTGCAACATCATCTCTCGTTTTGCATTCCCTAATCAATATAATTCATCCATCACTTACTTTCTTAAGATTTCAATCTTTCTAGAAAATGAGAGAGTGGAAAAAAAGATCTGACTGCAGAAGGAGGCTGCATATGGCCAATATAGTAGCTGATGGAAAAATCAATCTCCAAGAGCCCGGCAGGTTAGAAGAACTGTGCCTCATAAAAGTCTGTCTTGCTCACCAGGTTTCTCAAATCATGAGGTTGCTATGGTTTGGGGCATGTTTATGGGGTGAGAAGGAGGAGGTGTACAGGCTGTAGCCTGTTACTAAAATTCCCCTAAGTGCAGCACAGGCTTCAAGGCATGCAGCAGAAAGTACTTCAACCTGTGGCTGCAAGCATTACCTCTTTTTTCTGTTGTGATCACTGTGGCTTCCAGAGGCTCCCCCCAGCCCTGCCTGGTCTTGGCAGATGTTCGAAAGATGTATGCTGACTCAGGGGTGAGATCTGTAGCAGTAAACTGCCTGACTGTAGAGCCAACCTCCACAGTTGTGAACTTGTTCGGGCTGCTACTGGCCAGACGGTAGGCGATCTGATACCCTGAAATCAAAGCAGCAACAGGAAAGAGAAAAAGGGTTAGGATTTTTTTCCTAGCAGGGACAAAAGAGCACCAAACCCATTAGTTTATCATAATTACTTGTTTATCTGATACCAAAGTAATTTACTTCCTTTAGTGCTATAAAACTCTGCTCTGTGGCAGCTCTCCCCCAGCCCGGCACCATATATTAAGAGGAGAATCACACAGCGGCACATCAAGGTCTACTAAATATTATCTGCCATGAAACTGATTTCACTTTCCATCCTTTATACCAACAAGATACAAAACCAGCTTAATCTTTCCTGAGCATACTGGCAACATTCTGGGAAGGCAAAGGAACAAACTGAGTCCATGCAATTAATGTCACCTGATTAAGCCATTTCAAGACAAGACTCTTTGTTTCAGCTTTCCACCAAAGCACACCTGTGCCTTTGCAAGCACACATGCTTACATGCTGTTTCACCCTCTCACAGGCTCAAACTAAAGGTTCTTCAGCTGCAGAGCAGTTTAATTGCCCAAACCATGCAGCCCCCACAGTGCTTAAGTTAAAGGTTTGCTCCTGCTTTTAGCGCTTGTCTTTTTCTCAGCTCTCCCACTCCCCTGTATCTGTACAGCGAGTGCCAGAACTGCCAACAAAAGCATTCTTCTTCTGTCATTCCACATTGCTGCCTCTGCCTGCATGCCAAGGAAGAAGCCTGCAAGCTGTGAGGTCCTGCTTCAACCAGGCAGCACTTAATAATCAATTTTGTGATGCCTGTAAGTGATAACCCCCATTCCAACCTGCCTGATAATTAGGCCTTCACAGTTTAGGCTGTATTATTAATGATCCAACAGAGCAAAGGAGGGTTTCCAGAGTTCTCACGCCCCACTAGCAACAACTGTCCCCCAAAGAGAGGGCGGCGTTGAATATTGAACATTGCCAAATGTTCAAACCCATTCTGCAAACCCAGCAATTGAATCAGCTCTCACTTCTGGAGCTCAATGGTAACTTTCAGTCCAGCTGCTGACTTCCAAAATCAATTAATACCAGAACTGGTGTGTGGCTTTTATTGCCCAAGCTGAATACAGTTGTATGATTAAACGCTCCATGGAGTTACACAGGGCAGAGGGCAGCCAACAAATCCAAATCAAACCAGCTGAAAACAAAACAATCACGACATGATTCTGCCAACCCTCTGCTCATCTTCTGAATGAGAAAGGGGTCTGCAGCACCTGAGACCATATCTTTCTCTTGGAATTAATATCCCAGCTAGAGTTTGAATTCCCACCACATTTTGGCTGTAACAAGAACAAGGAGAGCCAAACCTGATGTGCTTCCTTTGTGAAGGTCAGTGCATGAAAAATGTGATTTTTATCTTACCTGTGGCTATTACACAAAATCAATGACATTTATTTCCCCACTGTGACTATGCAACAATTGCCACATGCCTACTCACAGACAAAGCACAGAGTTCCAATGCTCTCCTGAATGAATGTCATACTTGCATGGGGTGCACGCTGTCACAAACAGTAGAATTTAATTGGGATACAGATGGTATTAAGTTTGGTGTGCTGACTCTCACAGTGCCATTGACAATGCACTTGTGTTTCCCTGTGCTTTTTTCTTTGGTAGCTGCTAGGGGATGTGGAGCAACAGCCATAGCTGCCTCACATGGAACAAATTTGATGGCACCAACACCTCAAAGAGTGACTTGGCTTTTCCAAGCACCTGTGGCTTCAGCCTGAGCTCTCATGGGCTGCACTTACAAATAGGTTTGGGTACAGAGCTGATTTACTGCAGTGCGTTAACAGGCTGTGGGCATCCACGTTTGAAAAGGGGCATCAGTAGTGAAAGGCTCCCAGCATCTGCGCAGGCTCACCTTGTGCTGCCTGGTTTACTCACACATCCCATAGCAGCTGCTCTGTCAGGCATATTCCTGCAGCAACATCTCCACAGATGGGTGGATAGCATTAGACTGCTTAAAGGGCTGGAAAGAATGTCCTATGAGGAGCAGTTAAGGACTTTAGGCTGGTCTAGTTTGGAGATAAAAGAAGGTGAGAGGTGATCTCAACACTCTCCACAGCTTCCTGAATTGGGGAAGCGAAGAGGGAGATGCTGATCTCCTCTCCATGCTATCCAGTGATACAACATGTAGGAATGGTTCAAAGCTGCACCATGGAAGGTTTAGACTTCAGCATTAAGAAGCATTTCTTTACTGAGAGGGTGAACAAACACTGGGACAGGCTTCCCTCAGAGGTGGTCAATGCTCCAGGCCTGTCAGTGTTTAAGAGGCGTATGGATAATGCCCTTAACAACATGCTTTAACTTTCGGTCAGCCTTGAAGTGGTTAGGCAGTGGGACTGGATGATCACTGTTGATCCCTTCCAACTGAAATAGTCTATTCTGTTCTACTAGCTAAAAAGTGGCCTAATTTTTCAGTTCCTGAGTGTGCTTAGATCCCAGTGAAGTCTCGGGGTCTTACACTTTGAACATTTCTTTTACTCACCTTCAAACTACCTTCTTTTATCCACGACACCGGCTCTCCCATTACTGACCCAATATATCTCACCAAAGTATTTCTCTACCTTTAATACTATAATATTTTGATCATTTTAGATAGATAGCAAAGGGCTATATACTAGGATTATTTTGTTTATACAGATGGGAAGAATGCAGGAGTGGAAACCCTGGTGTAGGATTTTTATAAGGGGGAAAAAAGTCAAAGAAAAGCACTGGAGAGATTTATACAGCAGCAGGGAAGATGAAGGAAGAAGCAACTAAGATGGTTAAAGAAGGTTGATAAAGGGACATAAGACAGAAAGAATAAGACCTGGAGGGAAACAGAGAATATTAAAAGAATAGAAAAATTGATTTATCTAGTTATTAAAAGATAAGTCTGATATCTGGGACATATCCTTGTTGAGCAATTTCCTCACTTTTCTAAACCTCTTAAAATACAAAGTGTAGTTAAAATGTAAGGAGGGAATAGAGAGATAACTATTTATTGCTAACTGGTGGTACTCATGCTGGAAAGCCAATTACAAACATGCTCAGATTAGGCAAAGCAGCACATACATATCTAGGCCATTATAATAACTTACACAAGAGTGGATCCTTGGCTAGTGTGAAAACTAATTTAGCCATGAGAAAGAAGAAATCACTTGTTACAGCCTGTCTCTGACATGCTCTGCAAACTCCCTTTCAATGCATCCCTGTGAAAAACATACCAGCCCTCACTGTCCTCTCCTATATCTGCCGTGCTGGCTGACAGTTTGGGTAAATATCTTTTTTCCTGGATATCTCAAGCAGAGTTTACACAACCAGAGCCTTTTTACCCTTTACAGATGCCTTCAGAAACTCAACACTTCCCTTGCTCTGATACAAAGGTACATATCCAACCTCTGCACCTGAATTCAGCTCACTCTTATTGCTACCTACAGCCCGCCTGAGAGATACCCTCTGTCTTCATTCTGATCCCTTACATCACCTTCTCCTACTAGACAATTTGGGACAGCCAGGATACACACTAGCATAAAAGGCATCGCTTTTCTATGAGTGATACGGAAGACACAGTATTTAAACTACAGCTTGGATGATAATTAGGGCTAATGTAAGATCAAAAAGATAAAATTATTAAGTTGATGAATTTCAGCAACAAGGGAAGGGAGAAGAAAGGAAATGTTAAGTGAAATCAAAAGGTAAATCAATAGAGGTAAATGGAAAGTGTTCAAAGAGAAATTAATGTATGCTCGAGGGCTATGAGAGGCAATAACCGTAATTGCTGCAACAGAGAAATAAAGAAGCTTCTTTCCCTTACTAGATTATGACAATAAGATGTCACAGGTATTTTAGATTTAAAAAATTAATAAAATCAGAGGCTATGAATGAAAGTAAAATCTTTGAAAGATAATCAGATCTTTTTGGGGAAAAGAGTGTCTTACAGAACACAAAGTATCTGGATGGTCTATAAGAAAATTCATATTGTGTTGTTTATTGTCCTTTCTCCCCCCCAGCATTAGACCCTAAATCTCTTCAGCTATTGGGAGTTCTGCCATTCACCAGGCAAAACAGCATTAAAAAAAAAAAGCCCTGAACTCTTCAGGAGTTTATTTATTCATTGAAACTTGGCTTATTTTTTGCATTAGCATCTTCTTAAGTACTTTTTGCACAACTGCAAGCAGTTTCATGAGCTATGCTTTCTGAACTCAATAAATGGCAACAGTCTGAAATGCCTGTTAAATGCTAGGTCATTGTAACACAACCAGTAGATTCCCCAAAGCAAACAGGCAGGAAGACGACAACACACCATGAATATAAAAAAGCTTTTAAGCTCATCATCATACAAAGCCCTTCAGAACTGACAGCACCCATTCATGCAGGCCATGGTGCAAGCAGAGATACAAACACTTATTAATTTGTCACAGAACTTAGGGAAAGCCAAATAATATTGGGAGGTGATGCTCTGCCCAGTGGAGCAGCAATCCACTGTGTTGATTTTACTGCTTATCTGTTTAAGGGCCAGCGGGTGTGTAAATGCAGTCTAGGATCAAAATATGAATTTGCAAATATGGATTACATTCAATTTCATTCTAATTCTCAGTGGAGTTCTTACACTCTTTTGCAATAAGCTTCAGGTAAATGCTAAATACAAGGATATCATGAGGAATATTAACCAGGGCCTGGAAGGAAGCAGATTGAGCACTTGTTTTTAGGGGAAGATCATAGCTAGAACTGAACATATCACATTAATTCATCTTTTTTCTTTAATAGTATTTGAAGGAACTAGGTTGGGTGCTAACTGAACTGAGTGCAGAGAAGAGGGAGTGAAGCCTCAATCTAATATCCCCAAAAGGATTAATGACAATACCTAGCAGTCTTCCACAATGAAATATTTAAACAAACAAACAAGTAGTTTTCCCTCTTGGTGCCTTGCCAGTATTTTCATCTTGCTAATCACTCTCTGAAACGCTAGAACATGTTTTGATATAGATTACAAAAATGTTAGCTGCAAAGGTGTTTGTATGCTCAGAGAACAAAGCTAGAAGAGCAGGAACATTAGTTCAAAGGTTTTGAGTAAAAGTTACTCTTGCAAAGCAAGCGGTTTTTTCTTTCCAACCCCACTGGTGAATAAAAGGGCACTGCACAAAATTATGTTAACTTATTTTTTTTCAACTGCTCTACTTCAGTGCACTTGACTGGGGGGGTTACAATGGTGTTTTCAAAGTTCATTACAGTAAAGAGATTTAAAAGATGCAGAGGAAAGAAAAAAATAAACTTGCAACCTTTATTTAGAATACCACACATAGGTTTTTGTCTATTTTTGAAGCACAACTTCTTAGAAAAGATCACAGATGCAGCCAGCACAAGCAATTTTGACTTTTCTCTTTGCCATTGGCAGCTGCTTCTTCCATGAACCTCAATATTCTACTATCAAAAAAACTAAGAGTAAGAACTATTGAATAAAGACAACGGACTTCAAAGAGGTGGAGTGGAGGAACTGGCTGGTAATGTCCCCTAGGAAAGATTTCTAAGAGAAAAAGGAATTCAGTTTAGCTGACAATTTTAAGAGACAAAAAGAAAAAAGGTACAATATGTTTGCATTGAGAGCTCACTAATGACCTGAAAATCAAACTGAATTGGACAAAAGGTTGAAATGGGACACACGTCTAAGGGACTGTATAAATATACAGCACAAGCATGGAGGGACAGATCAGAATGGCTGCAGTGCAAAGCGACTTATAACTTCAAGGGCATCAAAGGCAATGAGAAAGGTTTTATAAATACATTCACAATCTGAGAGACAGGAGGAGGACAGTTCAACTACTGGGAAGAAAAGATGACACAAGAAAGGAGAGCCAGAAAAGAATGGAAGGTTGATACCTCAGTTGCTTCATTTTCACACACACAGCAAGTTGATGCTGATTAGCTACTTAACACAAATTAAACCTGACAACAATATAAGTACAGATGTAGGCTGGAATAGAGAGCAGGTTAAGGAGTATTTAGCTAAGTTAGATGTAATCAAGTCAGAAAGGACTGATGAAATTTGCCTCATGGTGCTTTTATATCTAGCTGGAGCCATCTCTAAAAAATTACTGATTATCTCCAAGAACTTGTGGATGACAGGTGACATCCCAGAATAACAGAGAGGAAAGAGTACACTATCTTTTAAAACAGGGAAAAACCAACCAGAGGAATTATGGCCAAATCAAGCTAAAGTTCAATACCTAGAAGGATCCTGTGAAAAAAAGTCAACATAAAAGCATCCATGAAGATAATACAGTACCAAGACACAGCCAAAATGTATTTGTCTGGAGCACATAATAAATATCATAGAATCTATTTTCCATTTTGCCAGTGTAACTGGCCAGATGGGAAGAGTAGATATGATCCTCATTGACTTTAAGTAAGGATTTAATATGGTTGCACACAGCCCCATCGAAAGCAAACAAGAGAAACAGGATCTAGGAAAAATACTACATATTTTGACTTGAGCCCTTGAAAAAGTAAGTCAAAATATTACCAACAGTTTTCCAACAAATTGGGAAGACATTAAGTGAGCTCTCATGAGACCTCATGGATTGAGTTTGGTCCTGCTCAAGATCATTAATTACCTGCCTGATGGAATTGCAGTCTATTTGCAAACTCCAAAAACGAAACCAAACTGTGAGCGGCTGTGCGCATTTTCAAGGCCAAGAGTGTCATTTAAAGTGATCTTGATAATAAGGAGAGAGGGTCTGGAATCAGTGGGATGAAATTCAATAAAGGCACCTGCAAATTATCATGATTACAAAGAAAAAGCTTAATGTACCTATAAAACAGGGACTGACTGACCTGGAAGTGTACTGCAGAAAAAGGGTAAGAATTAATAGTGGGTCATAAACCATAGTTACGCCATCAATGTTGTAAAAAAAAAGTCAAGTCAGGACAGTATCAAGTATCTGGGATATGTTACTGGGAATGGACTGTGCAAGACATCAGAAGCATCAGTCTACATGCTAAGCATGCCAAGCATTCTTTAAGGGACATCTTTCCCCTTCCCTTCCAACCCTGCATTTGTATGATCTTATCACCAATATAGTGGCAGTGAGTAAGAACAAACTGAGAAGGGGATGAATTTCACAAAGCACTCTGCAAAGACAAAATAGAACAGAGTTCCTACTCCACCAAGCTTGCAACTTCAGCAAATAAGGCTGACAAAGTGCAGCAACATAAGACATTGAAACACAGTGGGGCGAGCAAAATCACTTTTGTACTTTCTCATCATTTCTATCAAATGATTCTTTTTCCTCCTTAACCACATCCTGTGATTCAAATCCCCATCTCTGCTGAGAACAAGTTCTAGGACACACAGTTTCTTAACTAAAGCAACAAATCAAACCCACAAGACAACCTGGAAGCCAAGCTTCCTCAAGCTGCGGAGAAACCCTGCATGTATCTGTCTCTGACTGCTAAACTCTGCCAAGCTTCACATGGACTCTTTTCTTGTGCCGAGAAAACCCCTGCAGCATCTGCCTTCCAATCCCATTTGATGATTTCCCTGCATATGCAGGCATGAGGATCACTTTGGGAAACTATATAACTGAGCAAACACTTTGAGTTCTTGACTCTTATATGCAATGTAAGACTGGTTTGTTATTTTTAGGGATGCCACCAAGGCAGTAGCATTTGAAGCAGGCACCCTCCACCAACAATGAAGGCTTTAGGGAATACTGCTAAAACACATAAGCCTGAATAATGACAGTGAAATTAGAAGCAGAAAGGCCTGGCAGAGTGAGAACTAAACAAAACCCAAAAGCTTTTGCTTCTATTTTCAGGATTGAGAGACAACTCTTTAGTCACCAACTAGAACTACTGTTAAATATGTTTACCATCAGCCGAGGACAGAATATTTCCTAGTAACTACTAGCTACTTCAATTTTAGAGGCAAGAATGGATTCTTACATTGTAAAAGCCTTCACGTTTTAAGTACAAGTAGCAGCTGGTGCGCATATTGCAAAGGCAACCCAGGAGTTAGGAGAGCAGGAAGGTAAGGTTTTTCCCAAATTCCTGTCATGCCTTGTTGCCTCTGTTTCCCTTGATGAAAAGCCAAATATGAGTTAACTCCTTGCAACATGTCAGGCAGTATTATCCAAAGGAAGCAATAAAATGGAAGCACACATGAAACGAACATTGGGCATGCCTGGGAAAGGGAGAGAAGGAGGGGGAAACCCAGCTCTTCCCTGCTGCAGCTCTATAGGCAGTTTGCCCAACAGCAGCCAAACAGGTTACAAATCCCAATGTGGATGGGAAGAGAGATGACAATTCAAACACTGACATGTGATTCTGGCTGTGGAAAACAAGCACCATGGAGCTTGGCAGATCTCCTCACCACAGGACACCATGTCTCTCAGCTGACACCAACATGTTTTCTTTTCTTTAGCCACAGATTTGCTTATGTGTGGTTTCTAATTGGATGTGCCAGAGGAAGGAAAACGCAACAGCCAGAGCTCACTCTGGTCTCCAGTCCTCTCCTCCCAGCTCTGGGTTTGCAGCTCCCCCTTACCCAGAATAATTCCATTGGGCTCCTCTGGTGGTTGCCAAACAATCCGTACAGATGTCAGCCTCACCTCGGGAAACACCAGCCTCACAGGTGGCCCAGGGGCTGGAAAGAAAGACAGAGATCATGCTAGCAAGGATTGGATGTCAGAATTACAAGTCTGCTCCTCACCTTGCACAGAAGCAAGATACTGTTGGTATCTTATCAATAGTAAGTAGATAGGAGTGCCTACGTACATACATAATACACATTTCTTCTGAGGAATCCTGTCCATGGCCAAATACCTATAGCACCCACAGACACCAAATATAATGCAGAAACAGTGCACCCTACAGAGTATTCCTACACCTGTGTTTAGCAGGATGCTCTGACAAAGGAGCTCTGTGTTATTTTCCAGCAGTGTAGTGGGGAGTCCCTGTAACTGACTGCATACTACAAAGCAAGTCATGAAGCTGCCTTTACAGAGAGTTATGTGTCAGCTTAATCCACTTCATACCTGTTGGAATTGAGTAATATCTCCTTTCTGTGTCACCAGTACCAGCTCTGAACTGCCTTCCAATTTTACATGTGCATTTTAAGCACTTAGGTCTGAGCAGAAGAACCTGAGGCAGGCAAGATGCACATTAATATAGACGGCCGGTGGCTGCACTGACCATCCCAGGTTCACAAGGTGAGGAGATGCTAATTCATACATTAGCATCTGCAAAATTTCCCCTTCAGCACAAATTCCACCTGCATTACCCCTGATGATACTTTTAATTAAGTTGAGCCCAGAGGAGACACAACATATTTCTGTCAGGGGTATGGAGATGGAAGTACAATTTGTATCCTTTGCCAACATGCACTTAAGGAGGTAACCGCTATAATGGGGTTATCCTAAACAAACAGTTTTAAACATTCCTCATTATAGTCTGATATGTACATTTCAGTGAGTGCTTTTTGTCTCCCTGCAGAGTTCTCCTCACGGTAATTTCTCCTTGTTTCCTTTCAAAGAAAAGCCATGTCCCCATAAAAGCAGTATGAAGAGAAAAGGACTAATAAAATGTCAGGGAGCTGCTGCCCCTGCTGCCATCCCCATCCCTACATGCTCTTACTCCTTCTGTGCACTCCACAGAAAATACCTTGTTAAGCCAGAAGTCTGAAGGTGTTTTCAGCCCAACCAAATTACCTTAATGAAGTCACCTGTAAAAACCGATGTTTATTCCATTACTATGCTGAAAAGATTTTGATGAAAAAGAGACATTTCTTTTGGTTCATCTTCATTGGGAGCAATAAGCAGAAGCCTCTCACACTGACATTAACCTTCACTTAATAATCAAAGGTAATGAAGCTAAAGGTAACTTTAGCATCTGCAAAGCCAAGAATATTTTAACAGTTGGACTGAATTTCTGTAGAACTCCATCAGCAGGAATGCTCCCTCCACACTGGTGTGTTCACACAGCACCATGGTAAGGTGCTCACTTGGGACTTGGGAGTCCCTGAGCTCCTGGGAAGTGCTGGAGGCATTTGCAAAAGGAAGTTGGTATGATCATCTTCCAAGGTAAGTGCCTTATTCTTTTTGGAAACAGAATGGGAATGGATTACTGAAGTTGCAAATTCCATCTCTTTCCTTCAATCCAATCAGACCCAAATTTATTTATTGCTTTCAATTGCAGCACTCTACTTCTTTTGGTTTTTTGAGCATGATTGAACTTCAATAAGAATTTATAACTGAGCTTTAAAAATTGTCTTCAGTAGAAATTGTCCAGTCTTTTTCTTCTCCTCATCTGCAGGGAAAGAGGAATTGAGGGACTCTGGGTCTCCATGGTTTTGCTAAATCCTCAGCCCTTTAGGTTCAAAGTTGAAAAAAAGATAATATATATCTCCAAATAGCCTTAGTTTAAACTTACCATCATCCTTTGTTCTTTCTATAACTGCAGGAGAGCTGGGGACTCCATCTCCGATACGAGTGAAAGCCAGTACCTGGATCTCATAGAGCACATACTTCCGCAAGCCAGACAGGAGGAAAGACTGTGTGTGGTTACCTCTTACTACTTGGCTCTTTGGCTCAGAGTCTAAATCCTTTGCTTTGAAAAGTATCTGCAGAATAAATGTATATGAAATACAGAAAGAAAAAGGTTGTTACATGAGGACTGAAAAGAGGGGTACACAGTTTACATTCATAGAATCATCGAATGGTTTGGGTTGGAAAGGATCTTAAAGCTCTTTCAGTTCCAACTCCCAGTCATGGGCAGGGAAGCCTCACACTAGACCATGCCACCCAAGACTCTGTCCAACCCGGCCTTGAAGACTGTAAAGGATGGAGCATTTACCACTTCTTTGGGTGACGTATGCCAGTGTCTTTCCACCCTCACAGTAAAGAACTTCTTCCTTATATCTAACCTGAACTTCCCCTGTTTAAGTTCAAATTTATTACCCTTTGTCTTGTTGCTGTAGTCCCTGATGAAGATTCCCTCTCCAGCATCCAAACCTTCCTTTTTTACAAAATATGAGATTATAATCACCAATCACCCCTTTCAAACAGCACATTTCCTACATCTTCTTCAGCTGACTTATGAATAATATAAGTAGCCAGCAGGTGAATAATGAATAACAAATGAAAAACATATCTAAGTAAAGCATTAAAAATTGAATAAGCATGAAACTCCTATTGCATACCTTGTAACCCAGGATGAGACCGTTCTGCTCGGGCTCGGGGACTGCGGTCCATGTCAGAAGGATCTGGGTTGAACTCACAGCTTCAGCAGAGACATTCTCAGGAGGAGCAGAGGGAACTGGAATCAAAAAGAAGAAATAGGTAAGATATACCAGGTCATTTTGCTTAGGATTGTGTCAGGATCCCATAGAAGAGTATTCAAATACAAGAGGACTGGAATAGGTGCTAGATAATCCCTTCCTCTCTTGTACTGAATTTACACCTTTGTTATATTTCAGCCGGCCTCACAGTTTCTTGCCAGTTCATCTCAGAAACCACAATGCTTGGAAAAAGCTAAACATTTAATCCTAATCAGTGTCTACAGATAGACAGTACAGATGGACAGATATTAATAAATTTCAAGTTCTCTATATTTGCATTAATGAGAATCAAGTTTAAATAGCTGGACTTCCACAGAAGTCTATCTCTTAGTATTTCTTTCCCATACATTTTATTTCCTTATGCCAAAAGTTAGAAATCTTTATGAACGGGAGTTTACATTATGGTACTACCTGTTCTAACAAGAAGTTTTACGCCACCCTGGCTTCCTATATTATCTGAAAGGAAATTAGAGCATCTTCTTTAGAGTTAGCAATAATTTCAACCACTGCACTGCACTCCCCATTCAGTGAGAAGTTCTTTAACCTCTAAGCCTTTTAATTATGTGATAGGGCTCAACCCTTGCAATATATCATTTATAGGCGGATACATTAACACAAGGTGTATTTTCAGAGACTGGTACAGAGTAAATGAAAGATATGCCTATTTCATTTGTGATGCAAAATTGGCTCTTATGAAGTGAGAAACATCATTAGAACTGATGGCACAGGAACACTGTAATTTTCTCTGAAGAGCAAACTTGCATTTTCTCATGCCATTAAAACTCCAACTGCTGCAGAACCACCACACAACCGCAAGCTTTTGTAGGCAAGCTTAACAGCACGCCGTGTTACACAAGCACAATTTGAGGCTATTTTTAAGAATTCACATTTTATGCTGCCCTTTTGCATCTTTTTTTTTCCCTGTGGCATTTCCAACATCCGAAGAGTTCAATCCTTTCTAAAGCATGATACACCTGTCAGACCTGAAGAGGACATTCACCAACTTATGTTACATGAGCACTTATGGACAGTAAGGCTTGATTAGCTCCTGAATATATCGCAAAAAGAAGCATGAATCACTGCCAAAAGTAATGCTCTCCTGGCTGTCCGAAGAAGAGAACAGATCTGCTGTTGTGAAGGCGAGCTCCTGAAGCTCCTAGCAACATGAATGAAAGAAGTATGATACCAGAATTAATATCAATTGAAAACCAGACTGTACCACTCCCAACCCTTGTGCACTCGAGGTTAACCAGAGGTGGTAACTTCTGACAGAATTTCCCTACTACCAATTATATGGAACATGAGAACCAGAGCACCAGCACATAACTGCAGCAGACTAAAATCCAATCTTTTCCTAACTCCAATGCTGAAGTGCCCTTTCTTATTTCAAAAAAATCTTACCCTAGATTTATCCCTCACAAGGATATAATTATGTTAAAGGAAAATAGATCGCCAGGAGCCATGAATGGCTTTGCAGAGCTGCCATAACTTTATCTGTAGATCTCCACAAAAGCTACTCCCACATGAATCGCTACTTCTGGTGAAACGGTGGAGGTGGGCTGCAGGAAACCAGGATGTGTAGAGGAAAGAAGCCCTTTTCCAGCCACATTTATTTTTATTTTATCTGGTTTGAAGCCTCTGAAGAGAGAAAAAGTTTATTTTACCAATATTTATTTTCCTCTTTGATCAGCAGCCCTGAGATTTCCCCAATTTACAGAAGGTGGAGGCTGTGCCCTGAGTGCACGCTTGCTTTCAGGTGTGTGTACAGCCATGCTGCTGGCAGGGGTACTCGAAAGCTAACAAAGGAGAGCATGGTCTATCTGAAGATTTATTAGCCCATGTTCCTCTTAATTTCCAGGGCCAGCCAGTGCAGCTAACTGTCCCTTCTCTCTGGAAAAGAATCTAAGCCCAATGTTTAAATGGCAGAAATAACTTGTGTTCATTGAGTGTGCTTTAGTTCTACAGTTCTTGTATTAGTGTTGAGGATTTTATTCTAATGTGGCTGTATGAATTCAGGACCTACAAGTGATATTATGGATCTTATTGTTGCTAAGCTTTTATCAAATAACAGACTTTGATCAACCTTTAAGAACTAATTGAATCACAACATTCATTTCTCCAACCTCTCTTCTCTCTCAGGATATAGTGATACAAAGAAATTATAGTTTGCTAAGACTAATTATGGCTTAAATGAGGCCTAAAGAGCCCTCTTCCCTCTGGAAGCTCCCTTCTGTAATGCAGATTTCCTTAACTGTTGCACTGAAGACTTTATCATAAGCTCCAAAGCAGAGTTCCCATTAGTAACCTGCAAGAACAGTTCAGAAGCCAAGCAACAGTGTTCAAAAAAATCCTTAAAGCTTGAACAAAATGAACCATAAATACTGAAACTAAATGATGAGCTAATCCAGCAAACTGCCAGCTGCACAAGGTACTTCAGAAGATCAAACATAAGAAATTATAGAGCTACTGGTGCTTTGTACTGGAATGTCAATAAGAACTCAAGTTTTTAAGGTTATTCCTGTTTGCATCTAAGATCATGCGCCCTCTTTCTACATCTGACATTTGATATATAGCAAATGTTGCTGTTTCATGTCTCTAACAGGGCCAAAAGCAGCTTTTAATACGCCAGCTGGTATTCTGGCTTTCTAAGAAAGCTAGTGGGGTGCAATGGTTCTCTTTTTTGCAGCTCGTTTCAGCTCAACATCCATCACTGGTTTTTGACAGTAAAAATTAAAGTGGCATATTGTACATCTGATGTCAATTAAGACGTGCAAATTTAGAGCAAGGTTCATGGCAAAAGTAGCAGAGCTGCAGTACACAACCATTTTGCCTATAAAATTAGCTACTGCAGGCCAAATTTACTGCTTGTATAAACTGACAAATCCCCACAGTGACATTGGAGCACATGTGAATTATCAAGCGATGCTTTATCACACCAAAGTAACTGCTCCATGAAGGTCAGCCTCTGAAAAATCCAGAGATTGATCCTTGCCATGGATACGTGACCATGCTTGTATAGTAGGTGTTTTTTGTAAGACAAGTGTATACACATTTATATAGATGAATATTAGGAGCCCAAAAAACATTATAGCACTGGTTAGCTGTATTTGAGATTAATTGTTTGAAAATAAGAGGGTTTGTACCTAAAAGGAAGCAGCCCTGTCAAGGTTATTCTAATACATTAGAGGGGTTAGTGTTTTCTTGCTTTCTCTATACCGTACTTACTAACAATGTCAGTTATTGAGCAGAAACAGCTTGTCCCTCTGCAGAATCCTAATTCATCTCCCTCTGTCTTCAACTGCTTGCAACTCCTATCCTAGATTTTCATTTTAGGGTTTCCCAACTGTTTTTCAAGCCTGGATTACCAAAACCTCCAGCATTGTTTATTCACTCATAGTTTCTTTAGTTTCAATGTATTTCATATGCAAGAGCTTAGGAAACCGGAGAGTACCTGTAAGGGCATGCTGCTCCTTCACTGTTAGCACGGGTGCTCAGCTATTAGTGATAGGACCACACATCCCAGAATAAACAGAAGTGTTCAAGTACAGCTTTATTTTCAATAAAGGGTTTGGACTCCAGTGGCTGCACTGTCATTAGATGCAACAAGCTGATTTAGTTCCTGGGCTCTAACTTCTTGGGCTTTTTGGACAGTGTAAAATACAGAACCATGAGTTCTGCCAACGAATAATCCTGGCCAAGGCACCTCTGGCCAGCTGTGAGGGATGTTTACGATCTGCACCAGGGAAACCAACTTCCCTAAGACTCTGTATCTATAAAATGGAGAAAGAAATACTGAAGCCATCTGCTTTTAAAGCACTTTGAAAACATGCATGACACAGAGTTGTTCTTATAGTTCAAAAGACAGACCTAAAAGTGCTTTGACCTTTCTCTCTGACTTTAGATATTCTTTATTTGCATTTTAACCCCATTTGACTCCATACAGGTTAACTGCAGATTCCCTGAACTTCTCCCATGCAGCTTGCTGCAATGCCAGTGCTTCTTCTATATTCTAAATCTAAGAAGATACAGCCAAGTCTGAGCCCTGACTTGCCCTATTCAAGAAATCAGATGTTAGTATCAAAGAAAACACATGGAAAAAAATAAATGAGTCTTTATGGCCTAGATCACAGCTGTGTGTTATTTTGATCCCAGTTTCTGTGCGCTTCCTCTTATCAGTTTCAAGTCAACCTTCTTTTAATACTGCTAGAGGAAATGCCAAATACACATGTAACCTCTGATCTTCAGATGCTGAGCAAGAGCACTAAAATCCTAAGGTTTTATGAAATGACTTAATCTTAGTGTTTACTACATTTCAAAAAAAGTGTTTGAAGAACAGTAGGAGAAAGTGGAGAATGTGATATCTTTTTATTACGATACTGAACACTTCAAAACTATTCTGTCTGGGTCATGCTATCTCTAACTCCAGCACAAGCATGCCTTGTTTAGAATACCTCTGGCAATAGCTTTTCAATTACTACTTCCCAAAAAGCAACACTTTAATGGAGGAGGGTGATTTTGTTTAGCCTTCTCCTCAGCTAGTTCAAAGGGTAGTTATCTGCACCAGCAGACCAAATCCTGCTACGTACAATGGGTTCACTCTTCCCCCCAAGTAAGGATGCATGGTACAGAGCGCACAGACATGCATATACATGTGTCTATGACTGTAGGGTATGCATAGGATTAAATTCCAACACACATTTCAGGAAGAAAAATGGGAAAAAATAATAAGAACAAGTATCAGTGTTGAACTTGGCATAACTAAAGCTCACTACAAGTTTTTATGATTAAACTTTTAAACTGTATATGTCATCCACTTTGTTATTCCCTTGCAATATAAATTTTAATTTATCAGGTGCATGTAGGGTAAGTTTGGAGATAGGTTTTGTGGAAGTTAACAGCTGGAGAGCAGCTTCTCAAGATCTGTCTTTACTGTTGCTACTAAGCTAACAATAATTTATTGTTCTCTGAGACTGAGAGTTTGCTTCTGATATTTGAAGTCTCTATGCTAGCATGGAGAATTCAGCAAGACAAGACAGTACTTGTGCTCTAGGTCTATATGCAAGTTATGTCTATATAGCCTTGTACACACAATTTAAGAAGGCAGTTTTGAAAATGTGCCATCAAAAGCTCAGATAATTATTTTATTTCAGCT